>JAGVSQ010003966.1:2449-20382 GCA_022683975.1 Rhyacophila evoluta
CCTGCATTTTTTGGATTTTTAAAAAATCCGACACAGATGGGGATTATTATGCACTATTAGTATAGTATAAAATATTAATTTGAATGTAACAAAATTTCACAAAAAAATTAATGTCACCCAATTTACATAGCATCGTTTCGTTTAAATACTTTTGTAATGACACGCTCTGTTAATCGATTGCAAAAAATCGATTTGTGATATCTTGTTGGCTATTTAGCTAATCTTTTATTATAAGAATATATTTAAATATTAAACACATTTATGGATAACAAATTGTTATTATAAACTACTTAATCAAATATATTATATTTGTTTCGTTAAACTATAAATAGGTTTATTATTTTATATTATTGCTTTACTAATATATATTATACGGTTGGCAATAAATTTACATTAAAAACTTATCTCAGTTTATAATTATAATTAAACGTAAAATACTTAATATTTTATTTCAACTTCACTTAGTATGAACGTAATCAACTATGTAATATAATATTATTACTTTGTAACAGGAGTAAGTTTTGACAAATTTCCACTTCAAATTTCAATTTTTTATTTTCGCTCTGTTATTTAAAATTGTTTTTTTTTTCATAAATGTAGTTTTGAAGTTTTTACCTTCAATATTCACCCTATCTACATAAGATGATATTTTTTTTAACTTAGAATGACTTTTGGCTCTAGGCTCTTTTGCCCTTTACAATATGCTATCTTTGCCGTTTCTGTGTTTTCATATTATATTTTTCCTCTAACTAAACAACGTCCCATCTGTGGGGAAATTCGCCATTGCTTACATGTGTGCCACACTATAAAGTGTATTACTCAGTCTACCATATTTGATGCTTTTATACTACCGATATATTATTCTCGAGTAAAATTTGTACGCAACTTATATGTCTAAACCATTCCACGTTATGTGACATTTTTAAAGCACTCAGAATGCTAAAATATATATACTTAACGAAAATATATGACTAAACCTGTCTAACATGAAAATTTTCTGGAATTAAAATAAAAAAAACGTTTCAACAACCTTATCTCCTTTTTTAAAACGTGAGAGATTCTATCGTTGAAAATACTCACCAAATAATAAGCCTTTTATTAATTTGACTTGCGTATATTTTCGTAATGAATAACACTTATTATTATTTATAAGATTTTTTTTTTTCCATTTAGTTTTATAAATATTTTTCTTTCAATGTCTACAACTATATCATAATTATCTTAGTCACAACATTGGTAGATAAAGGTATATACCAAGTTTTATACTATCCTTATTTTATCCATAGTTATTCATCCACTTGCCAAGTATACCAATATGGTAACACCATATCCGTGCGTAATATTTTATATCTCGCATCAATTTTTATAGTATTATATATTATTTAAATAATTCATATATAATTTACATTTTTTTATAAAAATTGATATGTTTTTTTAAACCACTTCCACTCCCGAAGAGGAACATATGGATCTACACAATGCGAATATATTCACTCAGAAAGTGTAGTCTACGAATCTCCGCAATATAAAGATGACTTGAGATATTTTTTTCAGGAGAATTATTTCAAGCCAATAGGCACCCTGTATTCTTGGATTTGTTTACATATCCAACAGATGTGGTAATCGAACTTGCATTTTCCGAATTGATAGGCGCGCACGATAACCTTTAAGCTAATGGGGGCAAATGTTTCTCCCCGGTAGCGTAGTTGGTAGCGTGCGTACCTAGCAGTCCAGGGAATGCGGATTCGATTCCTCATCTATCAATGGACTGGACTGGATGCCCATTGGGTTGAGTATTTGTCTGACAAACAATTCTCGTGAAAAATAATCTGTCAAGACGTTTTTACTCCTCTTTCCATATACTCTTCTTTTTCAGTGGATATCTTCACTCTGTGTAGATCTATATGCTCCACTTTAGCAGCGAAGATGATAAATATATATATTTTTATTTAATCTTGCATCTACGTGAATAAAATATATCAATTAATAGTAGAAGTTATTATTTGGCTGTATTAATATTTATTTTGTTTAATAATAAATAGTTTTTTTTATATATACTCGTATATAATTAATATAAATATAAAAGTATTTATGTATATTACCAAAATTTTTGCCATATTTTATTTGTAACATGAAATAGTTAAAAAAATCATGTATAACATGGCATAAGCACGCAGGTTTTTAAAAAACTCTAGCTTAGTTATCAATTTTTGTGAAAGTGATTATCCTATGGAAGATGATGCATATATTTATTTAAAACATGCAATAAAAACAGCATTCTTTAAGCTTAATCTCTAAAACGAGTACTTGATAATGAAAATGGGCACTTAATATCATTTTGTTTAAAGCTAAGTTTGTACTTCCGCACATTTAATTACCGAAACAAGGGCAGCAATTTACATTATGCTAATTACCCACGAAATACAGCGCAATAAAAATGAAGATAAAATGTTATTTTGGAATAAAATGGTAAAACCACTCAGAGCTTACAGCCACCTGAATTATCAAGTATGATAATTGTTACCAATCTTTTGCCTAAATATAAAAGCTATTTCACCAAAATATACAACAAACTTTCTAATAGTAATCTTTTTGTTTTATATATACGAGCTTTCGGTATTGTTACAAAACCAGATTACTAGAGTAGCAGAGTCTTAAAATACCTCCATAAATATATATGCACAAGAAAAACTTTTTAATATTAACGATATAAAACTCTTATAAATGAGGTATATATATACGAAATTAATAAATTCTGCCTTTGTAATAATTCAAATTTTTCTTTTGTTTATCTCATACATATATTTTTTATAAATTTATTTAATTTGAATAAAATGAAAGAATATTTTCCAACCTTTATAAAAGTATTTTGTATAGTGTATAACCATTTTAAGTGGTATATTAATAGGTAAATTACTTTACATTTACTTTTTTTTAATATATTTTAATATTTTCAGTTAATAAACTACACAAATTTAAAAAATCAAAATGATTAAGAAAGTTTTTATCGGTAGACATTTTTTCGTTTTTTGCAAGTTATTACACAATGCAAATATAACAATATTTAATGACTTTGTAAATGAAGTGATTTTAAAATGATTATAAAACAGTGTTCATAACTGCAGTTGAAAATAATCATGTTAGAGTTTCAAAGTGTTGGTAAAAAACCGTTTAAATATAAATTTTACTTCAGTGTTATATTAAAGATATCGTTTATTTTCATATTTAATACGTTCATTGATAAGTTAGTCAATAAAATCAATGTCGACTGTGTTCGTCGGGAAAATGCGCAAATATATGATTACTCAGCATTTTATCAAGACCATGATTCGAAATTGAACGAGGAATTCATTCTGGGAGAAGAGGATTTTTTATTAGCATCTAAAGAGAGAAATAAGAATGACTTTACAACCGACGGAACGTTTGAAGAATTTCAAAGTTTCTTTATCGATAGAGGAAAAATACGAGATAGAGAAAAATACGAAACGCCTTCTACAGAAACACCGCGTAGAAAATCAAGCAGAAAACATCACAAACATAGACACAGAGGCAAAAAGACTAACGTAGACTTGAGTCAATCTTTAGAAAGTTTTTTCAATACCGTCAGTTTTTCCCAAGCGCCGATGGATCACTTAGATAAAGAACATGAATTTGTTTATGAAGATGACGAACTTAGTAAGAACGAAGAAAATATCAAAGACACAACACCTAACCCTTTCGATTTATCAAGCGATGAAATGGAGCAGAAATCTTTGAAAGAGTTTGAAAAATTTGTTAAAGACGTAAAAGAAAACGATACTCGAGAATTGTTGAATGAAAAATATCAAGATATCAACGAAACTGAAACATATCAATTTAATATAAAACTTAATCACAAAACACATCATATCAATCACGAAGAAAATCTAAATGATGACTCACCATATCTACTTAAAATGTTATCATCCGATTTAATAGTAGATCCCTCTCCTAGGGAATTAATGATGATTTCGCCGGGTCCATTTACTTATCCTGAAATCCCGTGGCCTGTGAAAAAGGAAGCGGTAGTGGAAGGCGATGTTAACCTTGGGGGACTGATGATGGTTCATTCTCGCGAGGATGACGTCACTTGTGGACCGATCATGCCACAGGGTGGGATCCAGGCGCTGGAAGCGATGCTTTATACGCTAGATATTTTTAACAAAAAGTTAAAACTTGTGCCAAATGTTACGATCGGGGCGCATATTTTGGATGATTGCGACAAGGACACATATGGGCTGGAAATGGCTGTTGATTTCATCAAAGGTGAGTTTTAAAATGAAAATATATTTAAATTATTATACAGTCAAAGAAGTATAATTTTTTTTTTTTGCGCCGTATAAGCCATATTTTTATTTCATAAATGTGAAAATTTTTAAAGCACAAAAACATAGTTTAAAAAACAAAATTACGGTAATAGTAATCCGAAACGTTAAAATTATTAGAAATTTACTCACAAATAATATAATATGCTATTTTTGATAAAGGACTTATTAAATAAGTCTATGTTTACTTCATTAATTATAAATTAAAATTATACCCTATTTAACGAATATTATTGCTTTTCTTCTGTTTTAATAATAAATGTTTGTCAATAATAATTATGTTTGTTTATTAAGCAATACATATTCTCCTTCTTCTCTGTAAATTAGGAATTCGTATAACGCATACGTAACATAACTTAATATTCGGGACTAACTTATCATACTTAATATCTAAGCTGATTTGGTTTTTTAGGCTTTATCATAAATTTTAAGGCTGGATTTTTTAACTGTTTTGGCTGCAATAGAATAATACCATTTTTTATTCAGTTTTCATTTTTAAAAATTCAATTAAAAACTGATTGTAATGTTCTAAAAATGTTCTACGTAAAAAAAGTATATAGAGACGTTAAAAAATAATTAATGGAATTGAAAAAAATAGTATTTAAATACACCAATACTAAAGCAATTCAAGTCACCGTTTCTTTACTTAAAGTCTAATGAAGAGTTCATTAGCTTTATTTAACTGGGACACAATATCTATTAAGGTAATTTTAACAACTTTTACCTAATGATTTTATAATAGAACCAACCCTTAACTTCTGAAAATCTCAGACTCATAATGGACAAAAACCCGAAAGAAAATTAATTTTGCATCGCAATCAACGTTCCTTAACAACATCCAAGTTTTCTGCTTCTCATTGTGAATAGTTCAATATACACAAACGATCCTAATTAAAATTACATTTTTAATTATATAGAATCAAATGTATAATATACATTTCATTACGCCTTTTAGGTAATAATTATTCAGGATAATAATTATTGATTTTGCCCGGATCGTTGTTGTTGTTACAACCATTGTGGAGACTAACCAAGCGCACATACAGCAATTGTATTACAACGGAATAGATATCGATAAAACTAATTAAGCTGCAGAATTGACTTTTAATTTTTTTATACCATATTCGCTCCCAAAGTGGAGTATATGGATCTCCGCAATCTGAAGACGTCTTGACAAATTATTTTTCACAAGAATTGTTTGTCAAACTATTACTCAACTCAATGAGCATCCAGTCCTGCATTTTTTGGACGTTCAAAATTCTACATATGGGGAATCAAGCCCGCATTCTCCGGATTGATAGGTGCGCCCACTAATAACTACGCTACTGGGAAGACCCCTTTAATTTAATTATCGATTCTTTAATTATATATTCAACCAAATAAAAATGAAATGCAATTTCGATTAATTGGTACTGAACCAAATTTGTGTCATATTGTGATAATGTGTACTTCTTTATTATTCAAAACATTTGAAATATAAGAATATTTAAAAACTTTTTGTTGAAAAAACCAGATACAATTTTTTCTATTGGTATCGCGAAAGGTGCATATAAAAAATGGTTTTTTGATATTGAGTAAATTACTATTTTCCATGACATATTTGAATGATTATACATCATTTATGGAAATAAACAACTATATTAATGTCCTTCGTGTTAATATTTCTAAAATAAATATTAACGTAATGTGAATGTTGTTTGTGAAGGTACTTTATTGCAGTAACTTACTAATGATGAACATATATATTTTATATATAAGGCAAGATTTAAAACTAGACATACTTAACATTTAACTTTAAGCTTGGTGATAATATTAAGCAATATCTTAAATATATGAAGTATTAAGTGATCGACCGCGCAATTTATTCCTAGATTAAAACTTTCTCAGTATTAATCCTATATTCATTACTTTCCGTTTAAAATGTCTTGATATAAAAAAACTTTTGTTCGTTGCGTTAGGTTAGATAGGATTATTGAATAGGTGATATTTATTCAAATTATTACAGTTCTAGAGCTGTTTTTTCTACTATCTACATTCAAAAATGTGAATTACATATTTCAATATGTATAAATATTATATATACAAAATATATTTGATGAAATTTTGTAATTCCAATATGAGAAAATGTAAAGCTACCGCAATGAAAGCGAATATTCACAAAATGACAGAATTATGTATTACTTTCCGACATTAATAATTAATATACCGCTTTAGCATCCGAGACTCATTTAAAATCAACTTTCATCATGATATTAAATTTGGCAAACCATATAATCTTATCACTTAGTCTTGACATCTTTATAAATTTTACGAAATATGCTCTTATCCGACAGCGAGTAGACATGTACGTGATAATATATGTTGATTTTTCGGAGTAATATGAAACGAAGTACATTTCTATTCCACAAATAAGCATTTCCTTCGAGAAATCTCCATCAGTGTGGCGAATTAATGAATGGATACACTATATAATTAAGCTAACTTATACAAGAGGGCAGGTGGATGAACAGTCCCGCTCTTGTTCTAAGGCTAGAATTAATAATATACCTTTGTCGCTTTGCGATTGTAATTTTATTATGGTGAAAAGTTTTGATGAGTTTTCTAAATGAGGAACTTTTATATGAAAGCTCATAGTGCTAGAGTTTCGTAGTGCCAATTTTCTTGTACTGGTTTATTAATATACCCTTTTAATACAAAATTCGTGCGTGTTTTACTACTAAACGGCAGAAGTTTGATAATAACACACCGCATATATTTGATCTCCTTTACTATTTGATTAGATATGTAAAGTGTATTCTAACTACGCTTTGATGAGCGGTGAAAATAGCGTTGCGTCACTAAATTATTACTAAAGGCTACTAAAACTTAATAATATAGTTCTTATTTTGTTAGATTAATACGTGTTTTAGAATGCACTCAAAAATAAATAAAATTGTTTTCGAGCTAGTTTTAAATACTCTAACATGCAGTGTTTAAAGTAAAATTCTTTAAAAAATATATAAATCATGGTTGATTTGTAAAACTTAATAGTTGATATGAATAAAAGTCTGATATTTAATAAAAAAGTAGAGAAAATAAAAACAGATTATAGAACGAGATCTTATATATTGTGTGTGTTATTTGGGTTGATGAGTTAAGCTCACAAATAAATTTGATTACTCAGGACGCAAAAATTTATTATGGTCAACTTTCTACAAGATGGGTTTATAGTTTTGAATTGAGTGTCAAAATGGAAGAACAGATATGTTTTACTTGATCATTTGAATCAACTAAATATATTTTTAATGGAATAAAAATTAATATTTTTGATTGTATATTTTTAAATAATTTAGAATGGAATAATAGATATGTATCTTGACTGGAAATATAGGTGAACCTATAAAACATATCCGGATGGTTTTTAAGTAATTTTTAGATTTAAAATTCTCTCCTAGTTATTTTGAGAATTTTATAATTGTATTGACGCTGGTATATTTACCATGTAAATTTCTTTAATCTGATAATGTGGGAATGAACAATGCTGTGATTTGCGTAGGAAGCTTACCAGGGCCAGCCAAAGTAACGTGTAGGAGAGCGATGATGTCGCGCATAAAAAATAAATGCCTCCAGATGCACATACAACATATCAGCCTCCACATACTAGCCATGATTTAAGCTATGTAGTCTAAAAAACATATAAAAAACATAAAACACATGTTTGATCTTTTTAAAAGGTAAAGGAAATTACCATACACAATATTTGAAGCTGCCCCCAGCGACACAGTGAATATTTTAGAATTCACATAGATTTTGATTCCAACATCAAGAGGCATAATTTTAACTTATTTTCAGTTGTTAATAACGGTTGTATCGTAACATGTAACAAGAAACTTGTAAAAGATTGATATTGTACTATTTTTAATTGACATTTCTATTAAATATTTTACTCTCGAGTGGTAAGCTTGACTATCTCTATGCCAGAAAGAATGAATCCTTGAATTCGTTATCTGTTAAGCATTTAGTAAATAAAATATCCTTTAAAAATATTCTAGACTCAATTGGTTAAGAAAATAATTTTCGTGAAAAAAATTTCACGGCAAAAATTAAAAATTTGAAAATATATTCTCAGTATATCTGTGAGGATCCATATGCTCTACTTTTGGAACGGTAAAAAAACAAGATGGCCGAGGGAAATTTTGCAATAAAAGTGCAAATCCTAAAGCTACAGTATTTAAAAAATAGATACAACCAGATAATTATTTAACTGAAACGACGAAAAACGGTGGCAATTTAAGTGTTTATAATCTTCATATTTACATTATCTAAATTTGGAAAGATCATATTTTGAAAACATTACATTTTCTGAATGGACGTGTTTAAGAGTATGCATGAAAACTAAGGAAACAATTTCTAAAAAAATTTTAAATAGATCAAATATGAATATAACATTCAAAATAAAAAAAATGCTTCATCGCATTTTCCATTAATATTCTCAAATAAAATGGTTAGCATGTTTAATTTACATAAGTTATAAAAAATCAGCCCCTTTTAATTTTAATTAGAAAATAAATTCGACACACAATAAAAACACGTTGTTTTCATTTGACACGTGATTGTACCTAATACTTATACTGTGCCACTAATTAAAAAAATATATTTCCTCGTTGACCTTGCACGTCAAACTCTATTATGTAAACTTGAAACGAATAATACATACCAAATGATGACGAGGCAAATTTCGTGACAAAATATGAAACGAAAATGATCAATAATTTCGTATTACAGCACTTTAATGAAATTTATATCGTGTTTGGATTGAGTTGTACTTCGAAGAAACCACTTATTAGGTATATTTACCTTTCAAGCCGAACTGAAACATGTCGTGAAATGAACCAGTAGACGTCTGAACGATTCTTATCACCATGAAATTATACAACACAAGTGGATAACAGCGCGACATGTCATCGTATTTTCATGGTATCGTTATAAATTAATTAGTCAATTACAATGTTACATAATGCAGTTCATGGCGGTGTCGTGTAATATATTGTACAATAGTTTAAAACAATAGCAAAATGTGTGTTGTGTATTTAACAGGAGTATTACTGCCACATTTATAAATATGTGATAATTAGTAAAAAATGACCGTCAGTATTGCTAACGCTTCAAAGTGAGTAGGCTTTAATAATTGAAGCTTTTTGGTTCAAATCGTTTTTTGTTTGTGAAAAATAATCTTAAGCATTTGGTGCAACATTGGAACGACAATAGAATTGTATAGTACTAAATCGACTGTGGAAAGGAAAAAGTATGTAATCTTTGACAAGTTTTTTTCAAAAAAGCTTTATTCGATAATAACAACTTAATAAACGTTTTATCAAAAAATGTGAGCTGAAAATGTCAAATCGGTGTCTAAATTTAGATGAAATTTGCGAACACGGAAAACGGCTTCCACCTCATCAATTTTCTCAATTAACGTATTTAATTAATATCATATTGAATAAATACATAAATAATTTTTGTCTTCATATACTTCAAGGTTTCGCCAATTTAGTGTTTTTAAATCATTAAATAGACGTTTTCGTGCCTCCCATAAAAAAAAATCTGTGTGGGTTACGTCCTGTTTCCTTTCCAGATTCGATATGTGTATAGTACATGTTTCAAGAATTGATTCATTTTAATCACAGATGAATGGTTATGGCAACCAAAAATACATTTTGGTGTGTACTAAATAATTAACAAAACGTACCATAGTTATTTTATTAAAGAGTCCAATCAGCAATATCTAAAACTTTGGGATGTGCCTGATTAAAACTAGGCGCAAAAGAGGATGGCGTAAGCATTTAGTAGCTAAAATATAATGGTCAATTCTGAAACATTCTTCTGAGAGGTTATAAGCAGTGAAATGCTATGTAGAAATAGATGACATATGAAATTTTGTTTAGTTTGCTTATTTTCTAAATTTTCACACCAATTACACGTTAGATATCAACCAGTAGTTATTAACCTGAATATTTTACTCTGCTGTATTTAATTGCTACACTTTATTATTTTTCTTTCTAGATGCAGTTATAATATTAATGTCGGTTTCCTCAACTTAATTGACTAAGCCGTACTGATATATTAGTATTGTATCAATAGCAAATAAATAGACTCAATAAGTTTAAACTAACAGTAACTTTTATTTCTACGTTTCCTTTTCGTCTTTGGTGGTGTGGTGGTTAATTCATGCACATAACAATTTTTCAACTCTGTCATACCCTTTAATTTTATACTTGCCACACAAAAATGAATCGGAAAAAGTAGAATTAAATGCTTAATAGACTGACAGTCAAAAACTTAACAATAGTTATGTTAAAACTTATCGGCAAATGCTTTTTGTCTCAGCAAAAAATTTCTTATGATAATCTTTTGTTTTACTTTCGAACGTTGAAATAATACTATGCATTGAAGTGATAATGATTTGTTGTATTAATTAAATAGATGTATATTTTACTTTTTTGTAAATGTAAGCTTATTAAAGTCACATTCCGCCTGTCAATTTAGAAAGTCATTAATTTTTTTTGGATTTTCCTTTAATTGGACCACTTTAAATCGTAAAATTACGTAATTCCGCTTTATTATTCAAATTTGATTATTTTAAGGGAAAACTTAAATTTTCTGTTTTTTATTACATTCTTTGCCAGCCTCTAACATGCTGTATCTGTGGATTTTTTAATAATTGAAATTCTTTGCCGGCAAATGAGAGAATAAATTTTTGCGGTAGCCGAATTTCCAATACCGTATTGAAAATCGTCTTCGGGGAGTACAAAACAAAGCATTAATGCGTTTTACAGAGTGTTTTCTAACAGGTGTACGTTTCTCAAAGCGAAATTTTCCATTATTTCATTTTAAAATGTCACTTAACATATAAAAAAGGACTTTGAACGTATTTAGAGTATTCATTTTTTAAGTAACATTATGCTAATTTCCTTTTTTTTCATGGATACATCTTCGATGAAGATAAGGCGGTCAGCCAAAAACACTTCAATACTTTTAACTGACGATTGATCATGAAAAAAAGACATCTAAAGTTGTAAATACTATAATATATAAAATACCAAAAGACGATCAGTATTGATTAATAACGTCCGATAATAATCCGTTACTTATTGGTGCATTTTTTATTGTTCGTACATTTAGAAACTATACAGATGTTTCCAAAATATAATTAATTATGTAAAACTATTTTATGCTAGAAATGACTAAAAACAAAAATACATGTATTCTAACTTGGAGGAAGTAAAAGGTGGTCTACTATTAATTATAATAAAGCATGCACATTGATCTTTCTCTAAACGATTGATTCTATAACCCAAAAAATAATACACATTACGAATTAGACAAGACTTCTGCCCGTCATTAAAATGCTAGCAACATGGTGAATAAACGCTTTCCCAAATATAATTTATTTAAAACGCATGAATAGGTTTTTATAATTAATTTCAACATCTTACGGGTCACGGTAGAATATATTTAGTGATTTTAAAGCGGTAACGTAAGTTTACCTGTAAATACACAAATGTGAAATATATCGATATTATAAAAATGATGACTAGTATGAAAAAAATATATATGCTTATAACAGTTTATTAATATAATAAAACTAAGCATTTGTAATATAAAATCAAAGACGTTATTTAGGTGAATGTTTTTTTCAAAATCAGTTTAATCAAAAGTATTAATTCAAATCCCACTTACGAAATTTCGTTTGTTGTCAACCTTTGCTTTTGTGTCCCGTTTATTTTTGCAGATATTAATTGAAATTCAAAAAGGGAATTTTGCCCGCAAGCGTCGCCATTTTCAGAGATACTTTAACAATTGAGCAATTAGTAGGCCTCACCCAATTATTTCCACCAATAATATGGGGTTCTCTGAAACTTGGTGTGCTTTCACACTTAGAAATTTCTGCCATTTAACTTAAACACTCTAAGTTGGAAGTTTTGGTAAAATATATTTTCAATATTCTAAACCTCACGCTACAATATAATAGTATAATCTTTGAAAATACGACAGAAAGTTTCAATTTCTATTCAATTTCATAAATAATTTATTTGTCTTGTTTCACACAGTTGTATAAATTTTATATTACATTTCTTCCATCTTTTTAAGTCTTCACAATATGGCAGTTAAAAAATATTTGAGATATTTTAACACTTTCAACATTTATTTTGGTATTGGGTCTTTATTTTAAAATAAAAACATAAGAAATAACATTATAGATTTAAGCTTTAATAATTAAAAACAAATTTACGGCTTAATTTTTAAAAGTTTTACGTACATATTACATGAATTAACACTATTTATATGTATAAGTATATTTGGAAATGTTAATTCTCCTTCTTTCATTAAAGATATGTTATGTTTTATATAACTAGTTTTATCATCCGGCTTTGTCTAGGATAAATTGAAACTTAGTATTAATTAAGTGTGTATATTATATTATTAGAAATAATATCTTTCAATGCTTAGTAATATAAAATATTGTAGTCTCTAGTTGATTATCGGTGATAATTTTAAAAGTTGAAATAAAAATTTTTGAAATAGAAATAGCATTTCACAGTTGGAAATTTTACGGTATTACCGTTTGTAATAAAGTTGTATATTAATCAAAAAATTTGTCTGTTTAAAGTACAAAATAATATGGTATTTTCTTTGAACAATTGCATTTCAAATTATTTACCTGATTATTTTCACGTACTTGCAAAAATATTAATAACCATTATGTAAGGTTTCAGAAAAAACGAAAAATTTCAATGCAGATATCAAAGCTTTCGAATTTAACCAATTTAAGTTAAACGAATTACGGTATTTCATAATTCGTTTTGTGTAAACCGGAAATTGTATTCGTGATATGTTACAATTTCATTCAACAAGCGAGCTTAATTTTTTCCTATCGGGATTGGTATGGAAACGCTAATTTATGTATTATGTAATCACTCAATGCTATACGGTTATCAGTGTGATTTTATTTTTTGATATTCAAATCTGAAATTCAATTATTTTTTTACAAAAACACCTTCGTGTTACGAAATTAAATGAAAATATAAATAAAAATCATAATTTATAAATATTTTATCGATTCTTTTGAATTGTAACAACAGACTTGTCAACTGTTAAACCTGTACTCTCTTTCTCGTTTGAATTTAAAAAAAAAACAGTATTTAGGTACCATCATTAATTTATTTTTCACTAACTGTTTGGCCTTACAATGATATAACTAAACTTTATTAGGTGATTAGCCAATATATTAGTTTTAAATGTGAATTAAATAAGTTAACAATTTATAAATTATTACATGAAAACTTTGTATAAATAATTGATGAATGAGATGTTTAATTACAGTTGTATTATTTTTTTACGTCTGCGCATATTAGTGAGAATATTTGAGAGTGAATTTAATAAAATGCTAAACTACAGAGATAAGGCAATTCACTGTATTTGATATCGACGAAACTTTAATTTTTCGTATCAGTCTTTTGAACTTACGTAGGTTTTGTACGTTGGTGACATCTGCTACAATTTTATAATATTTGGTATTTTCTAATAATAAATTATAAAGTATTAGATATTTGAAGCTGTAAGATGCAAAAGTGCGGTCTTGATGCGTTCACTCTAAGCTTTCGGCTATCTAAAATGACATCTTTTCATACGTTCATAATCAAAAATGGTTGTGAGAGACGACTTTTAAAAATCGCACCAAATAAATCATTATCTACGTTTTCGCTTTTAATCCTCGTGAAAAATATCATATTTTCCGACGCCTTCACGTCGAATAATCAAACAAAGAAAAAGGTTATTGGCGCAACCATTTCCTTGACGTAATGCTATTTCCGTAGCTAAATCATCGGGCCTCAAACAAAGAGGGAGAAAAGTCTTGTGCTTATGACTGCATGCTTTATCGTGACAGCTGTTAGATTTTCTCCAAGTTTTCCTTACACTAACAGATTTTCAAAGAGAAATTTTATATTAAAGATATTTAGCTTTGTAAACTTTCATATGGACCTTACTTTTCATACCAAACTTTTCGAACAGAATCTGACATTTAAATTAATTTTCATCAATATTTATTACATCTAGGACAGTTAAAAATGTAAACTATCAATAAAAAAAAAATTCATTCTAAGATTATCGTATTTTCATGATTCAGGTATTTCATATAAACATGATCGCATGCGAGAAACATTGCAATAAACTTATTTTTATAATACTCCAATAATATAATAAGGGATATTTTTTTCTAATATTTTTCTAATATGTACGTCTTGCAAGTGCAGTTATATTTAGTTAACATTTTTTTAAGCTATTCATTTTCACTACAATTCAGTTTTTTTTCTTTCTTTATAACAATTTTTTTTAAGTTTCTTTATAATTCATTATCAAAAAGAACATTTAAAAAAACCACTATTACGTACATTTTCTTAGTAAATGAAAATATTTACTTGGTTATTTGTATACGTGTTTATTTTTTAACACGTCAATCGCAATCTACGTGTTGACAAGAGTAGTATTACATTTTAGCATATTTTACTTAGTGAGTTAGTAGTTCATTTGATTTTTGCATAATTTTACTTTACGTAATGAAATTTATCTCTCAAGAGGCCACACTTTTCATGAATATTCAAAAGGACCTCGAATATCAGTTACCTGTTTAGCGGCTAATAGTAAATTTAATTAATGTGACATAATGCTAGAGGATTGACCATTTTCTAGCAACAAATGAGAAAACGCAAGGGATCAACGACATGGATTACACAGAGACAAAAATAGCTAAGTATTACTTTTTATACTATATTTTCATACTAAAGTGGAGCGTATGGATCTACAGCGTAAAGATTTCTACTCCGATAGTGGAGTATATGGATCTCCGCAATATGAAAACATCTTAACAGAATATTATTCACGAGAATAGTTTATGAGACAACTGCCCACTTCATCAAGTCCTGGTTTTTACGACTTTGAAAATCTTACAGATGTGTGAATCAAACTTGCGTTCCCCGGATTACTGGGCGCGCACGTTAATCTGTACGCTACCGAGGATCGTCACTTTACTTCGCATAATATATTAATTTACATTCTATTTTTCACTTACCAGAAAAGTTATCACAACAAAATATAAACCAGTACTGAATTACTTCATAAAATCAGAAGTGGAAGTTTTACATACTTATTTGAATCTCCTTAAGTGAGTTGATAAATAAAGTTAAATTTTCTACTTTTTTTCGCAAACTTTCCACCATTTAAAAAAGTAATTTTTTACATAATGTCTACGCGTTGTTTGATTTTCATAGCTTTTCATGGATTAACCTAAATTTTACTAATGACAGCAAACAAAAATACCTAGTCGGTCTGCCACAAAAATTTAAGTCAAAATTTAAAGGACAGTTCATTTTTGAAAAATCTTTTATTTACTACAAAACTACTATTATACTGTGCAAATGTATAAATGTCGTGTCTTTGAATCATCAATTTTATGTCATATTTTTCCCCGTCATACGTTCTTTAATTTATCAAACAAATAAGAAAAAAGTCAATAAATCAATGACTTCTTAAGAAAATTATGTTATTTCATTTATATACATATCTTTATATATATATAAACATTGCCTCTTTGACAGCTGAGAAATAAGCGTACCTGTTTTGAAATCAGAGATTGCGGGTTCAATCTCTACAGCTGCTGAAAAAAATGTAGAATTGAGTATTTATTGTCTTAAATAGTTGGCTTACAATTAATTATCGTAACAAAACCTTTTTCGTTGAAGGAGATCTATATACTCTGTAGTGGGTATCTCCACACTTTTTCATAATGCTCTACTTTTGGAGCGGACATTGTAAAAAAACTGTTTTATTTCTAATATTATTCAATAAATTATACCATTAATGGATACTTGTGTGTATAGTCTTATAAGCAGTGGTTGTAAACTGGTATACATACCTTAGGTAAGCATCGCTTTCTAGACTACGATCAATACTACCAGAAGCATTAAAATCGAGTATACGATAATATATCTCAAGGGCTTATTATCTTAAATCTGTCGTAAGAGAGTTTTACGCGATATTTCGAAATGGTATTATGGCTTTTAAAGTCTTTTCATGTACATCATTTTTTTAGTATTTGGTGTATGTAAGCACGTTCGGATGATTTGGCGACTGAAATGATGTTTTTTTTATTTCAATTATATATACTTTCCTTATTAAATCTATCGATTTTTTTACGTGGATTTCTAACAATAATGCCCTCAGCGGGTAAAATAATGAATCATTTAAGATTTGTTTTGTCAATTTATCGCAGTAAATTTTTCACTGTATTACGTGTGGTAAATACGCATTTAAACAACGTAGAAAAATAATGAAGCCATTAAATTCGATTTCACAATGCTTCACAAATTTTATTAATTAAAAAAAAAATATTTGCTAATTACGCCACAGCCAAAATATTTATTGACAAAACTTTCAAATTTTACAACAAAATATTTTATTGAGATTTATATTTTTTTCTCTTGTTGCGAAAATCCTACTAGAGACAATGAGTCATTTTACAGAGCTACTCACCACAAGTTACGTTAAGAGCCTTCTTTTATTAGATAGTGAAATATTTAATGAATTCAGTTAACATCTGTATTTTTATTATACGTACTATATATAAATATATCTGAAAAAAAATCACTGCTTAAACTGTTGTCGTTTTTATATAATAAATTCTGGTATTGTAATGTTTCATGAAAAGAATTAACAGTCTTAAAAAATCGTTATGATTATTATGTAAAAAATATAACTTTTTATATTGAAAAACGACTTACTAATAATTTTATAAGAACTCTTTTGAATATTTTTTAATTAATTAATTCTTTAGTTATTAAAACTTACAATGTCTTTGTAAAACAAATAATTGGGTACAATGGTAATATGAAAATTCACTTATAAAACGTGACCGCATCAAACTATTTTGCTCCACGAATGGCGGGGATTACCCTTTATCACTTTACTACATAAATATACAGTAATATAAGGGCAAAGTAACGCGTGTGGGGCGTCCCACGCATTTCCTTCAAATTGATGTGATGAAATGATTTCTAGAAAAATATATGTATCATATCCGTGTTTGACACACAAAATGTATTTTAGTTTTGAAAAAAAAACAAATATTTATAAAAACAACGATTTGACTATTTTATAACATATGTTTTAGAGATACTTAAAATGTGAATTTTAAAACATTTATGCGAGAAAGAAAAATTTATAGTAATCGATAAAATATTATTGTTGTTTTAAACTTTAGTAGTTTTGGTCATTTCAGTGAAATTAACCGATGTTTTAATGTCAATTATAGATAATAAACAGAATATTTAGTCGCAATTATCGTATTAAAAATGTATTAAATATAAGTCTTCCCGGTAGCGTAGTTGGTAGCGTGCGCGCCTAGCAATCCGGGGAGTATGGGTTCGATTCTACATCTGTCGGATTTTAAGAGTCCTTAAAATGCAGGACTAGTTGCCCATTGGGTTAAGTGTTTGTCTGACACTCGTATATGATATAGCTCAACTATGTAACAGTGGCAACCAAAGATCACAAAAT
>JAGVSQ010003967.1:0-20379 GCA_022683975.1 Rhyacophila evoluta
CTGTCCAGAACAGGATGCTAATCACATTCTGTGGGAATATCCAAAAATGTGTACGAAGCGGGAAGAGTTACCCAAGTCGGTCCAACTAACTGTTGTTGAAGCCGTGGCTTTACAGGCGTTAACACAGTTTTGTTATGGTTAATTTTCCAATATATAACCGTTTGCATATAAAAATTTCATGAAAAAATAAATTTAATTAAAAGTACAGAATTGCATTGTTTCAATTATTCATTACTTGGTTTTATATGTATCAATCATTTCTCTAATATTTATTAATTGTTCAGAAAACAAACAATGAACTTTTGTGGTTTTGTTCGATCTCTGTTAATCATTCATCAGTGGCGTAGTTACAAATTACCTGGAAAGTAAACAAAACATTACTTTACTTGTGCCCAACGATAATATTTTGCCACCCTCTTGATTCGTACGCCTGAATCAGCCTGCTCCAACTGCTTTTCGGTAGCTACGCCACTACATTCTATTGACACTTGATTGACGATTTTTTGAAAATTAGAGTTATGCTTCAAGAGTTATTGCAAGAATAATATAGTTTTAAATAAATCCTCCATAAATACTTACTTTTTTATTACACAGAGCAAAAATGTAATATTTATTTCAAGTATCAACTAGAAAAATAGCATTCATTCAATTTTTAATTTAATTTACGTAGAATCTCTTTTCTCTTTTGTTTTTTTCTTGCTTCCCTTCGAAGGCTGAGATTACGGACTCGATACCCACAGCTGCCGAATTTCAAAGAAATCTAAAGACGTAAGACTGTATGACCAATAAATTGAAAAAGTAACCAATTCTTCAATCAATAAATATCTTCAGATTGCGGTGATTCACTCCGACATATATGGAGTGCATATCTGCACACTATCCATATGCTCAACTTTCAGTGACGACATTTAGAGAAATTTAGAATCGTGCGCGCACATTCACTGTATAAAAGATTAATAAAACAGAATTCATAATTGTAATTACGATAATATTTAAGCAGTTAAAATATTTCTCAAAAAAAATATATGGTGCATTTTCAAAGTTGTGTAATGAAATTCTTTTAAGAGTAGTCGCCATTTAAATGATATATTTTTCCAATACGTAAAAGCTTTTCAAGCGATAGGGGGTGGCGATGCATTGCAAACGTCTTGTTGCAGCCGATGACCGGAAATAAAACGGTTTACCGGTATTTTATCAGATCCCTGAAGCGAGTAGTACAACGCGTTTTGAATATTTATGTATTCTTTCAGCTTTCGTGACTTCTAGGTTCTCGCAATATTCATGGCGCCATTTTCAATATCTCTTGCATATTTTTTCGGATTTTTCCCTTTAAAACATAACAGCGCGAAATGCAATTATTTTATAAAACAAAATATCACTATTTAGATACATGATACTTGCTATTATAAAATAGTATCTTTTGAAACTAGTATGCGAGTTTATATTATAATATGCGTATTGTATTAATAAATATATTAGAGTCAATTACAATTTATTCTTTTTTTTTCTCTTCCAAATCGGTTGATTAAATAATCAGTAATATCAAATCGAACGTCTGCAAAAACCAGATAATTTTCTATCACTTAATGGATACATATTACACTAAGCTGTAAAATTTGAACTCGTAAACTCTGATATTAAAATTGACTTCTAATCGACCACCAAAACAGTAATAAAATAAGTCTTAATTATTTTAAAATATCACACTATTCATGTTACTTTATTAACATTTGACACTGTATTACACATGACTATTTAGAAATATTGAAGTAATAAAAAACTACCTGTTTCATTAAGTTTTTACAAATATATTTATACTGATATCAAAAATACCATGTTTGAATTTTACAAAGCTTTCATAACCAAAAAAGCTCATAAACAAAATGTAACTTTGCTTAATAGTTTATTAATTTGAATACTTCATTATTATACATTCACATGTTAAGCATGATGAATTAATTAAATTACAACAAAAAATAAACGATTAGTAATTAAAAATATACTATCTCGCTGTCATACATTTTCAATAAATACACTTACCTATTATTTCAGATTATGTCTATACAGTAAAATGGCGGCCAGCAGACAGCTGATATAATTGATGACCGGTGTCATTTTCCCGCCGCTTTTTTTGACATCCATTACCGAATTTTTTATCCATTATCCAGACTGCCCCGCCTGCCAAAAAACCTATCAATTATTACTTTGCAAGACTTAGCATACCACTTTTATAAACACTGTTTTGAAGTTTCGCATTCGAAAGTATTTTAATTCAAAATCTATATCTATTACGTTTTTTTTTGTTTTCAATTATTTACACACCGCCATGTTTTTTTTTCTACTTATTCAAAAATAACTATCAATTATTCCATACCCCATAAAAGTTTTAATTTGAATTTGGAATATATTTTCAAATACTATTATATTTCAGTGTAGACAATAGTATATTAAACATAGAACAACTGATAGAACGGTTGCATATATTTTTTTATATTTTTTTATATACCATGTTCACTACCAGCATGGAGCATATGGATCTTTGCAATGTGAAGACCTCTTGATAGATTATTTTTTACGAGAATAGTTTGTCAGACAATTACTCAACCCAACGGGCATCCAGTCCTGCATTTTCAGTTTTTGAAATCTGACAGATGGGGAATCAAACCCGCATTCCCCGGATCGCTAGGCACGCACGCTACCAATTACGCTACTGGGGAGACATCAAATTAATATTACATATTTATATACCGTAAATTGATCGGTTATATAATTACAGAGGACTTGCTTTCCATTATACGAGTGTACACCATGGTATAACAAACGTCAGGCACTCTTAAAAAAGAAATGAGTCCTCATCGCCATTTCTTATCGCCCTCCTTTTTCTCTCTAATACTCATCGATACTGGGCGAGGTATAAAGATGAGTAATTTGCAATGGGCTTGAGGCTTATGTGGTGGAGTGCGCACCGCTCTCACCAAACCAACTTGGTTTCATATCAAGAAAATCTCCCGAGAACACTATTCACTCAGTAACAACATATGCTTCTACATTACACAATGTTTTTGAGTAAGAAATTACAGACGGATAATTATCTTATGTTAATTATGTAAAATATTCTAATTGTTTATTTTTTTTAAGCGAACTTTCATTTAAACGAAAGCGTCCAGGATAAAGTTTTATTTTTTTGTTTCAATTAATATATCAGAAGTTATTAAATATCCTCTAGTAATTTCACCAGTGAATATTTTATTACGTAAACGTTAGCACAATTAAAAGCTACGACTTTTAAATAATTTAAATATTGCTAAGTAATATGTTCGTGTAGTTTTTAACGTTGATAATTACCGTTAAAATAAATTTACTATCATATAGTTAACATGAAATATCAAGTATACATTTTGGTAATACATGTGATATAAATGTAAAAGATATATTCACTATAATTATGAAATAATGAAATATTTAGAATGGCTTTTAAAGTTATTTTATTTTGTACTATTATATTTAATAGAATTGGCTACAAATCACTCAATCAGTAGACACCCAGTTTTATACTATATCATGTAATTACAAAATTTTAACACGTGATGTTGGCTAAAGAAATTTGCACTGTTACCAACTTACCCATCGAGACAATTATACGAAACCATAATAAAGTTAAAATTTAAAAAAAATTTAAAAGTAGAGGAAAAATATTAATGCTACAGTTTATTGCTAAGTTTTTTTATAGGTATTAATATTTGATAATATTATAATCAAAATAGATTTAATTGATTAAATTATACTTCAATTGATTTTTAAACTTTCATAGACATTTAAGTTTAAATCAAATTATTATTGTCTGAGCTTTTAATTACTTGTTTTTATTGTATCTGCATCCACTAAAAGAAAGCTTTTTCTACTCATCTATTGTGGCGGAGACTGACTATAAAGCACAACATAAAACCGTGACCACCCAGTGTCGCACGTGATGATATTAAATTATATAATATTTGAGCTTATTCTCGCATGATAATATCACCTTACACGTGTTTTCGATAGTGACTTTCTGTTTGTTCAGGTCGACGTGTTTAAATAGCGTGCGGAACTTCAACCCAGCCTTGCCTAGCCTAGTTTTCACTGTGTATTACGTATTATATTAATTTTAGTGATGTAATTTAGCTCACCAACAAGCGCACTGCTGATACATATTCACGTGCTTTAGAACTGGTAGTTAAAATACAATAACTATTCTTGTTTCTCTCTCTCTTCTGGATCTCCACGGAATCTGAGGGTTAAGCATGCACGTTTTACATCTGGGTAATGCGGGTTCAATTTACACATTTGCTGGATTTAAAAGAAATCCAAAATTGAAGGTCTGAATGCTCATTGGGTCAGGTAGTTCTTGTCTAACAATAAATTCAAGTGAAAATAATCTGTCAATACATGTTTTTACATCGCAAATACTCTACTTTTGGACCGAAAATGATAGAAAAAAACAGTTAAAATTGTATGTATTTAACAAAATAAAGATAATTTGAGCAATATTTTCGGGCATTTTTTTTATTATTATTATGCTACTAGACGATTATCACAATATATATAAACATGCTTACACGCATTCAAATGATGTGAGAATGTACGTACACTAGATATTCAATTCTTTGAAACAATATTACTTTATACGTGTTGTGGTTTTTACGATTGTTACGCTGCGGTATAGATCTAAATAACGGTTGTGAAGGCATAGAAGAAATTTATTTAATATTTTGTATACTTTCTCCTATTTTAATATTACGCCAAATATCGATATCTTATAATACAATTGTTTTAAATATTAAAGTCGAGTGTAAAAAGGTTTTGCAATTATTTTGTAATGGTAAAATTAATTTTAAACAATTTATTTATAAAGCTGCCTACGAATGACATACTGTTGATAAATCTGAATAAAAAATAGCAAATTTATATTATATAAATAGAGTTGTCAATGGACATGCTTATATCATTGTGCAACAATATGGATTATTGAGGCATTTGCAGTTGAAGATGGAACAATCAATTTTGTACTTTAAGCTGCCGATATGACACATCTATTATTAGTCCTTGTAAAATATATTTGTATTTATTTTATCTAAATGTTTAATGTCGATTATGATATTGAACAAAATAAATATCCAATTAATTATCCTAATATTTTAGAGTACTACGGCACAAATGAATTAGGCTTTTCACGCTTTTGTATCAAATGAAGCGAGCCGCTTGTTTGAAAGTTAAAATGACACTACACACGTAACATAATATCATGTGTAATATATTATATCATAATATACCTTTATACGAAATGTGTATCTATCTATCCAACCGTACTTTGTTGCCTTTGGGACATACCGATTGTTATAATATTAATTACTTCGTCTGACATTTATAAAAGTAACGGTGTTTAAGTAATTTGCCATTGAATATAATTGTGTGTATTTTAGGAATTATAATATAAACACGTACTTATATATACGCTTAAGTTCATAACCCATATTTAACAAGTTTTATTCGATAATGATAAATAGTGAAAATGTTAATGTGACAGGTGACCATTCAAGAATTCAGAATAGCGAAAATTCTTGCCAGAACCGTATTTGAAAGAATGAATTATATTATGATACAATTCAACTGTAACAATATTTTCGTTATGAAAGTATTTATTATTTCTTTGTCTTCTTGAACTGTATTTGTGGACACAAAACATAGTATATTACTCATAATCTTAGTTATTCGCTTATCGCTTTGTATCTTCCCTGCTCTTTGAATACCTGACAGTTTTTTTAGGACGACGGAATCTTGCCGATTGGAAGAAGGTGCAAGCTGGATTAAAGTTTTCGACGGCATTGGCAGCACGCGTCCCAGCGTTTTAGTTTTGCTATATAAAATTTAGGTTAATGTAAAAACTACAAAAAAACGCAGAAAATATAACAGTTTCCATTTAATAAATTGCATACAAAATTGTTGATGGTTTTATTTTGATCATATTTTAATAATAATAAAATTCGTGGCTACATTTGTACAACGTGGTGGTGGCTTCCAACGGTACGCTGGATACCCAAAGGATGTACGAAAAAGCAAGCTAGATGCTCTTCGGTGACATCTACAACACATGACCCAAATATATTTAGCGTTGTTATAATATGCTTCCCGGTTAGCGTAGCTGGTAGCGTGCGCGTCTAGCAATCCGGGAAGTGCGAGTTCGAATCCCCATCTGCTGTTGGATTTTAAAAATCTAAAAATGAAGAACTGGATTCCCATTGGTTTGAGCAATTGTCTGACAAACGATTCTTATAAAAAGTAATCTGTCGAGACGTCTTCACATTAAGAAAATCCATATACTCCACTCGGAGTGGATATCTTCATACTGTGTAGATCCATATGCTCCACTTTGGAACGAGCATGGTTTAATAAATATATATGAAATTTAACGTAAAGCGACGTTTGTTTTCATTTCAAGTTGTTTTAAATTCTATCGAATTGAAACCTTTAACTTCAAAAATCCAACACAAAGATCTATTTTGGAAACTTAGCGAATGATTTATCAGCGATTGTAATAATTATTATATTGATTCCTCAAAAGTATTTAACGTTAGTAGAATATTCGTCAAGTGAAAATTATTACAGTAATGAAAGATTAATAACGCATTATTTTAAAATCCAAATGGATAGAGACACATAAGTTACACTCAAGCAATACACAATTTCAATTTATAAACCTAGCACACGAAAGCTTCTGATTATATTATGAGTTATCAACTATTTGAGAAATACCACATCCTTGTTGTAATATTTCGCCAGGGACGTACTTAATCTTAATAAAAAAAGAGAAGGATACTTTTAAATAATAATATTATTACGTTCGGTTAAAAACTCTTCTTCTTTCCGACTGACGATCAGCTAGGTGAAATGTTTTGCATATTAAAAAAAGATTTTATTCCAAGGTTCTGTTCGAAACAATTTATAATCACAACTCATTTCTTTTCAACCACAGCTTCAGCTCAATAATATTATGGAGTCTTAAAATGTAATTTTTGAATAGAATTACATGAAAACACACTTTGACATTTTTTTCACTAGAATTGATTGTTACCGATTTGCTTTAAACACTGGGCATCCGGTCTTGCACATTTAAGTGTAAGAAAATACGTAAGTTAAAATGAATGTTATTGTGTAAATTTCTAGAAAAGAAGCTGTTAAAATTCTCTCCGTAATTACTATTAATTTTCTTTCTCAAATTCTCTCGTTACATTCATTTACTTCATTAAATAAGGTCAATATTAAATTTATACTATTTACGTATTTTTACAGTATGTATGTCTTTAAAATACATTTGTTTGTATGCACGTTGTGAATACTTTTTTTCAATGTCCTTTTCAGCGGTGGGAATCAAGCCAGATTCTTACCTCTCAGATATTGTATGTATATTATATATTGTTATTTATACATCTACGTTACTGTGTCACTTATCCAAGCTACTGGCATGTGTAATTCCGGCCTAAGGGTCTAATTGGGCAGTCCAATAATTTTGCACGCTACGTTCTTGGCTAGATGCCATTATGCAAGTCAAGTCAGCCGTGTGATTGAAGATGCAACCAATTAATGCGCCGATGTATTACATTATGAGGATCAGGGCTGCCAAAGATATTAATTGCAACATGATCACTTTATATATAACGATGCACTTAGCATATATAATTATATTATACATATTGTTAAATCTGCTTTATAATATTTATTATTTATATACGCCAAATGTATTTCTAATGAAAATCAAAATGTAACGTTCAAATATACATAAGAAATGAAAGGAAGTTACGTTAATGAAATAAAAAATAGCGTACGTCTGAAAAGTAAGACTGTGAAATTTGGCTTAAATATATGTTTTGCTCCCAAAGTGGAACATATGGATCCACACAATGTGAAGATATCCACTCCGAAAGAGGAGTATATGGATATTCGCAACGTGAAGATGTCTTGATAGATTATTTTCCATGATAATTGTTTGTGGAACAATTGCTCAACCCAATGACCATCTAGTTCTGCATTTTTGGATTTTTTTTAAATCCGACAAATTGGGAATTGAGCCCGTATTTTCCGCATTGCTAGGCAACTACGCTAGTAATGCAACTTCATGCTTGAATCTCACAGCTGTCTTATAGTTTGGTCAATTATATTTATAAATATATTGACGTTGTTCGATAAGAAAAAAAATACTCTTGGTCAATTTTTGCATTTGAAAATAATTTTACGATTTTTTTTAAAAACGAAACGTTTTTATAACAAAATATTTGCCATGAAATTATGCATATGTTTATATTGTTCTGTATTAAGAATAATATATGTTCTTATTAAGTAGTTAATTGTTTATTTTGTATAATGTGTGTTTACTGCTCTATCACGCTTCCATTGTAACTTAAATTATCAGCATTTAAAACATATCGAAGGATCCCTATTTTCTCTAGATACCTCAGAGTTCGTCATACTTTAGTTCATAATCTGACTATACTCCAGACCCACATTAGACTTAAAATTGTTTGGTCTTCAGATATGAGAATCTAAAGTCTCACAACCAGATACCATCTAGGTTTGAGCATTTGAATATGACATAGCTTAGACTGCACATTAAAGTAATATCTGACATTGCTTTAATCAATATATGAATGTTGCACACAATTAAATAAGAATATATGTTTAACGTATTGATTTTTTAAATTGTATGAATGGACACACAATTGTTAAAAGTTATTATTTATTTGTTGACTTCATTATATCGATATAGTTGATAAATATAAATAAAACAGATTACAATAAAACTTTTGCTAATATGCACATCAATCATAGGGCCTTTATAATTTCAATTCTTCTGTAAAAAAGAAAGCCTTACTGACATTAATAGAAATTAGCACCAGATACTAAACTAGATTGATTACCGATAAAATATAATCATTTATCACTTAGCTTTCAAAAGTTACATATATTTTTATTTTAGTTTAAAAAAATATTTTCATTAGTAGTACAGCCTTGGAGAAGAGCTTTGCCCGCCTTCGATAAATTAGCTGGCTTATCAAAATAGATTTTCGCGGTTGATTACAGACATAGATTTGTTAATCCGGTTATTAGCACATATCCAAGACCATTATTTGCCAAGTATCTGAACTAGCATCTAAAACAGAATACAAATAGTTATCATCTTTAATATAGTATTATGGATGCGTATAACGGTGTAATTAAATATGTTTGAACAATTATAGCTAAAATACTCTTAATCAATTTTCACTAAAATCAATTTTCATTAGCAGATGACTACTAAACGTGCTGACTATCCACCCGACTCGACTAAGCAACCAGTCGTGACTGGATGTATTTTAGAAATATCATATATTTATCTAAAACAGATCACCCACTGATTATTTTTGTTTCGAATTCTAAAGGCGTGGTAATTTGAATTTGGGAGGAATTTGAAAATTAGCAGACTAAAAGTTACGTTACGCTAAAAGTCATAAAACGATGCTGAAACTGAATAGTACACGTGCTACAGATGCTACCAAAGAACGTTAAACTTACTTGCTTTTATTTTATTTTCACACTGCGTATAACCAGATCTTTCACTATCGGAGTTGATGAAAAAAACGATTGTACAGTATTTAAAATTCTATATAGTATATAATAAGAAATGATAAATTACATAACTGTTGTAGTCTTCGTATAAAATTGCTTAATTTTAAATGATTATATAAGTATGAAGTAATTGCATTGGCTAATAGTAATTAAGGAGCTCTAAAATTCCATTAATTTGAAAGCATCAATAAAGCGGTGTGGTTAATTTGTCCACATCATTGTTGTGGCCATTGCCAACAACCTGTGGCTTTTAACGTCACTCAAGGGTGATGAAGGGCTAAAAACTTTGAGAATATCTAGGGTTTAATGGAATTTTACATGAGCTTTAATTAAGTTTTGCCACAATTATTAGGGGCATTAAATAAAACCGCTTGATAAATAATAATATGGTCTCGAGGCAATCAGTTTAGTTTATGGTTTGATACCAGTCTTTGGACTGCTTGTATATTCACACTTAGCAGTTAAAGTCATTATTTTGATTTTAGATTGCCTTATTTATAAATATACATTTTGCAAGATTAAAATCAATTTAATTCAGTAAGAGTTATTATATTTATGTTTTACACAACAATTGAGCTGATAATTTATAAAACATCCTATATGGAACAAAACAAAACACTACGCTTTTAGTAGTCAAAAACAGAAATTTAAGTAAAACATCTTAAAAATATAAATAAATCTCGTAACTGATGGTAAAATATTAAGCACTTTTTAAATTAAATTGAAATGGGAATTTCTTTAGTGATTTTTCTTAACTTTTTAACGGCATGTTGGGAATTTTAAGAGTCATAAATTGTTTTTTAAACGGAGAATATTTAATTTTACAAATTGAAGACATTTACAATATGATATAAAAATACTTTCAAATGAAATGTTAAGCAACTTTGACCAAAGAATTCGCTGCAAAGATGGAACATATGAATATTCACTGTGTAGAAATGTTTATTCAAGAAATGCAGAATAATGTAACGACTTATTTTGATATTTTTTTCCACGAGCAATGATTGTTGGTGAATTTATTTTTTAAAGTGCACTGATATATATTTTTATATCGTCCGCTATAAAGTGAGCTATTATCGACATTATATAAACATATCTATCAAATACAACGAGAATATAGATATGGATAATGTGTAAAGACTCACCTTGATATATTTTAAACAAGGGCTGATTGTTAATTGCTCAATCAGATAGACACCCAAATGTATAATCTTAATTTATTTATTAGATATGTGATTAAAACCTATATTCTCCAGCATCAAAATGCGCAATATAGAAATTTTATTCGTCTTTCTCGAATTTATTTAATAGTAATTTATCTATGTGTGATTTATTTTATAAAATATTTTTTAATATACAACCAAAACTTGATACACACTGCTTATTTATTTATGTTAGCAAATTACGAAACATGAACTTGGGGACTTTAGCCTACAGCTTTAATTTGGTTAAAACTCCAATAAATTCTGAAATTTAAACCTATAACCTCCAGAGTCGAAGCCTGCGTAGTTGCCATCTCGGCTACAAGTACATAAACGACATTTAATGGTGGCTTATACCAATCTTTCTAAAAACTTACTCACATATATACTATAACATTAGGTTGTTTGTCACATGCTTAAAAAGGCAATAAAAGAAAAAAGTTTGATTACTTGCTCGTAGTGTATATTTGTATATAAGTAATTTTAAGTAAGTCGATTTTTATGCTTAGAACAAAACAAAAACAACTTTTTCCAAACCAATGAAAAAATACAGACAGTACTTATTAATAAATTAATATTTTTCAGAAAAAAGCTAAATAATGGCAATAAAGTAAATTAATAACTTCCAAACTAAGTACTTAACTTATTTAATTTTTATATTCGTCCTGTGAAACAAATACTCAATAGTAAAATAATGTAAGAATTTATTTATTTAAAAATATTGTTCAAGAAAAAGCTTAATTATGTCAGAAATAACAAATAGTCTCAGAATTCAATGAATAAACTCCGTAAACACTTTTAAGTTTGTTAGTTTTCCTGTTGGCTTAATAAAATTATGACACTTTCTATTACTTACATTAGGAAAACAGCCTTAACGTAAATCAGATTCGCAAAAGCTCTGAAAAGTTTTTTGCGTATCCGATTCATTTTAGCAAAGCGAACGAATACTTTGTTCCAACTGTGCCGCTACTAATTTCTATCAGAATTACATGATTTCAATTCCAAGGTAAACATTTTTATATATTTATAAAGTTAGACTGAGTGAAAAATAAAAAAAATCAATAACATTTCTCTTACTACTTTGTTATATCTATGCTGTAATTAGTATTTTCGACAGTAAATATTGTTAGCACTTAGCATGGTACATTGAAACCTTGGGTTACGAATAATTTAATTTGCGTTTATATAATTTTAATTTAATATAACTTAATAAATGAGTGAACTCTTTTTCTCCATCAATACTAAGATAAGTGCTTTCTTTTCGTATTTATCCTCTATTGGTGGTGCAATATTTACTCTAGTGACTATGTCTGACTCATATTTTGGCAAGCATTTAAAGTGTTTTTTTTTTCATATATCTTTGACATTGAATCTAATCGAATATGACAAATAATAAAATATTTTAATGATGGTATGTTCTAGGAGTGTCCTAATCAAACACTTTAATCAATTTTTAAATGAGTAGTAATGATACATAGGTATTGCATTGCATTACATGTGGTAAAAAAAGTCCCTGGTTGCGTAGTTGGTGGCGTGCGCGCCTGGCAATCCGGGGAATGCGGGCTCGATTCTCCATCTGTTGGATTTTAAAAATCCGAAAATGAAAGACTAGATGCTGATTAGGTTTAGTAATTATCTGACAAACAATTCCTATGAAAAATAATCTGTCTTCACATTGCGGAGATCAATATACTCATCTTTTGAAGTGGATATTTTCAACCGATGCATATCGATATGCTCCACGTAGTAGCAAACTTAGTACAAAAAAAAACATTACAAGTTATGCCAACTTTTCAGGAATGAGCTAATTACGAAAATTATGGGATGGATGTTTGTTTTTATTTGGCATCTAATTTTATACTTATAAATATAATACAAAAGTGAAATAAATAAAATGAAAAAAAACTCATCCATTAGATTTAACTTCTGTAATGTAATATATTTAAAACGAATTGCTTAGTCTCGGATAATCTACTTTTCGTCAAGCGACTTGAGCGGATTAATGGCAAAATAAAAACGACTCTTTATCAGAAAGAAAGGGCTACTTTGTTAATGCCATTTCTGATAGAAAGAGGGCAGAACAAACGGGCGGAAGTTGCCGCCACCTGCCCCGCACTTCCGGCGTCCGACGGTTTCCGGTGGAACTACGCAAGGGAAACTTTTATGGGGAGAAAAAATAATATCATCTTGGAAATTATAGATAAAAACACAATACTGTAAATGAATCACCAAATGGTATCTAAACAAAGATAAAATGTGGTTTTAAGCGCAAATGGTATTTATGACCTTTTTTTAAAGATTAATTACTTTTTTTCACATTGTACGCATAACATAACACTGAAAAGATTAAATATATCTTAAAGCAGTCTAGATAAGTGAACACAATAATTAATTAAAAATATATATATTCTAGATTTATAATATGATTAGCGATATTGATTTGTATTTTTGAGTGATTTAGCTTTTTCAAACTGACATCTTAATCTACTTAGTAAAAATGCTTGTTTTTCGGATACGAAGGTAAAATTTGTCAATAATTTGAGGATATGTATATACAGAAAAATTTAAATATCATAGTATGAATTTATCCTCTTGCATACCAAGCCAAAAAAAAAACCTTTCAGCAGCCACAGTGTAACGCAGCGTTACCATACGGAATTTACCTTTTTAAGGCATTTCATAAACTAAACGATTGCCTTAAACGATTAAAGATTTTGTTCATATAGTGTATCGTCATGATTTTTATTTTTATTTTGTGCATTTATTTTTCAATTAATGTATACAATGGTTTCAAATAATACAAGCATGCACATGGTAAAAAAAACATATCATTAGCAACTCGCGGCATATATTGCTTTGGCTTGTGCGGAACAATGGCATAAGTCGATGGGACGATAGGTCTAATTTTATAAGCGCGTAATATAGACTTTAGGATAAGTCATTACATTTTGGGATACAAATGAACAATTAAAAATTGGTTATGATTGTGTACCTGGTTGAAATGAATGTATTATTTATTTGCAATCTCTATCTAACCGATGAGATTTAGATATTTGTCTCATATTTACAAAATAGCATGTGTGTTTTGTATTTGTGTAAATGTATTTGCATAAAAAACTGTCCTACTCTTTAAGTATTGGAACATAAAATCAAGTAGATGTTTGCAATATTATCATTTTATTAAGAAAATATTCAAAATTGAAATAAAAAAATATACTCCATGGAAAAATATATTTTTTTAGAAATACGTAAAATTATAGATGTCGACATTACCTATTGAGTAAGATATTAGGCAATTAAATCCCTTACTCAACCAAAAATACATCATCAGTACGGAAGGGTTAATGTAATGGTAAAAAAAAACTTGGTGTTTTAAAAGTAAAATTGTCACGTTGAAACTATAGCCTTGACGCTGTGAAAGCGATTGATATCAGATCAGGGATAATCAATTCAAAATGATTTGTTTTTTATGTGGCTTTTAGAAACGTTATATGCTAGTTGATGGAATAGAAAAAAGGTTTACATGTTTTTTATTATACATATTATAATTAAACTTTAACAGAGGAAGAAAGTTAATCGTTAAAAGAATTTTATAAATGATAATAATAGTTCTTCAAAACGCTCTAAAATTATTAATACTATTTAATTTATATTTGTGTAACCCAGTATCACATTCTATTCTTACGTGTCAAATACCTGACATCATTAATGATTCAGAAGTTTGAAAGGAGGTCGAAAGTTAATATACAAAATTAAGCAGAGCCACTAAAAAAATTTCTATATCCAATTATTTTGGTTCAAGTTATTTGATTAAATACACTTTTTCACTATCTCTACTCCGAATGTAGAGCATTTAATTCTTAATAGTATAAAAACTTCCACTTCAAAAGTAGAGAATATGAAATTTGTATCTCAGGCGGAAGTTGCGTGCTTAATTCTTAAGTAACTGGATTATTAAAAATCTCTCGACACAGGAATTGATTTTGTCGAAAATCTACTCAATCCATCCGCCCTGTCCTTACACCTGGTGTATCGCGGAGCTTTGTAATCAAGAAACGATCTCATTTATTCGAGGAAAACGTCTTGGAAGTAAATATATAAATTTCATAATATGAATTACCCAAGGCTTAGGTTGCCACACACTCGAGAGTGCAACAGTTAAAAAAAATAGAATGAAAGAAAGTAAATGAAAAAAATAGTGATTTATTTCAACTCGTAATCTATGCGAAGGTATCATTACACTCGCCGTATGACGTCACAAAGTTTTTAAAAGCTTGCCCTTATTGCAACCATGTCGGATGGCCCGATGGTCCAAACAGTTGGTTGGACCGACTTGAGTGAATTCCTGTTCCATACACATTCTTGGAAATTCTCACAATATCGTCAAAAATCTGTTGAGTCGCGTCTTAACTTTATGAAGACTCACATACTTTATATTTGGAGAACTTATTTTCCCACTATTGAGATTCCTATGCTCCACTTTCAAAGCAGACATGGCAAAAAAGAAGCGTAACTAATACAATTCACTTTTAAGTTTTTCTTATATTTTTTTTAGTTTTTAAGTTTCTTTTAATGATTTATTGCATGTTTTTTGATTTGAAAAACATCTTCAAACAAATGGAACATAATAGGAAACGTTTGCATTACAAGCCCAATTTCTAAGCCTAGAGAGAAAATTTTCAAATTTATTTTTTTGAAAACATTATTATTTCTGTATTGTGCATACACTATTTTCATTATTTATTTAAAATCAATGTCTAAAATTTTCAACTTTTATAAAAATTCAATCGTTTGTTTGCAGAACATATTTTATGCTTAAATATGTTCTTGATTGCTCTAGACATTTTTAATTAAAGCAGTTATTAGGTTTAGAAACTGGATATCCGATTAGATAAAAGAAAAATGTCATCATTACTTTGAGCTAATTTAATGAATATGTATTGACATTCTATTGAATACATTTATTGCTTTGCGATACATATTTTATTAAATTATCATATAAAAGAAGAGTACAAACACAAAGTTTTTGAATTTGGTCTGGAAAAGGTCCCAGATGATAACAGCGGCAAAATTATCATTTTACATTGTAAATATTATCTGATGCTTACGAATAAAAACCAAACGTAATAATGGTAAAACTCCCAAGGTGCCTTAATAAAGGCTTTACCTTATAAAGAAATGTCTTTGTCGATGGAAATATTATGAGTGTCAATAAAAGTAATTTCCCTTGATAAAAGAATACTCCTTCCACGAATTTAAAGTGGAACGTTTTATTATATCACCAAATTTTTATTCGTATTTTTAGAAATATTTCTAAATTTTATTTGATCCGACTGTACCATGAAGTTTTGTTTATATTTTGACCATTTTTTGGTTGCCATTCACATTCTTCACACATTTTTTTCACTATGTCTACTCTGAAAATATGGATTTACACATTGTGAATATATAGAGATAGTATATTGCTCTCCGCATGTCTTGTGATATGTGATATATCTTGTGTTTTCTAATAGAATTGATTATCAAGAATTTTCTCAATTCAATGGCTATACAAATCAGTAGACCTAAGAATCAATCCCGCGATCACTGGATCCAAAGCTCTTACACTCACTTCCCGGCCACTACATACAAAATACTAATCATTATTACTTACTTACTTATACTATGTTCGCCGCTAAATTGGAGCATATGGATCAACACATTGTAAAAATATCCACTCTTAAAATCGCGTATATGGATCTCCGCAATGTGAAAATTTCTTGACAGATTATTTGTCACGAGAATTGTTTGTCAAACTATTATTCAATCTTGCATTTTTGTATTTTTAAATATCCGACAGATGGACAATCGAACACACATTCCTCGAATTGCTAGGCATGCACGCTAATAATTACGCTACCCGGGAAATATTATCAGTGGTTAATTATTAGTATTTTTATTATTCAAAAAATTATAACATATTATTCCAGTGTGGGGGTGTTGCAGGATGTTGAGGTGGTTCAAGGGAACACTCTCACATAATCTCCAATGTCATGATTTATTGTTGTTGAAATATCAGAAGATTATTACAGTTGTATTAAAATTATAATGTTTTATGTTCGCGGAGAAAGACATGTATAGCAGCAGATGGAAACAAACGACGAACGACGTGATGCTTGTTAGTTGAGTTGTTGATTCGAAGTGAGGAGAAAGAGAGAGAGCTCGGCCATGCGTCGCTCTTAACAGTTATTAGAAGGTTGGTTATACTGCGTATGCTGCGCTTTCATTGGCTTATAATAATGTTATTTATTGTTTCAATGTTTGTGACACTCGATATCGATGATTAACTAACTTCACACTGAATCTATATAGTATGGCTAAGGTAAAAATAATTTATATAACCGGCTGAATGTATTTAATTTATATACGCCACACTAGCATAAAATATTGATTGTATTACATCTGCTTACAATACAATTTACTGTCTGTACTAGTGTTAGTTTTTCGAAAAAAGACCTTCAATTTTAGATATTTTACGTGGTCATCTCTAAAGTGACAACATCTAGGCTATAAAACTTGGGTTGTACAACGTTACGTTGGACATCTGGTGTACGTAATACTAAAGTATGTCTGTGTTTTATCACCATAATAGTAACTAGTATTTTAGATATTTTTAAGTTATGTCCAATTTTGCTGGTTTTATGGATACTTTTTTTCAGTATTAGTGCCCAATCAAAGGTATCAGCTTGCTCCTAACTTAATTATTAAAACTAAAAAAAACTGTGATCTCGTCTGCAATGTTGTTGCATGAGTTAAAAGAAATATGGAGACTATGAAATAAATAACAAAAAGTAGTAAACTTCGTGAATGATATTAACAATTTGTGTGCTCTAAAAGTTGAATATTTATCTATCTTTATAAGGTAAATATATTTGCACAAAAAGTAGCATTATGAATTTTTCCGGTATGAATTTTTTACTGAAAGGTTTTAAAAATAATTGTTTGTCAATATTAATCGTTTAACACATTAAAGATTCACCTATCTAAAAATTATTACGTATCTATACCTTACATCTACATATATCGAATGTGCAAAGAAAAAAGGGTATAACCCTCTTTTATATATAGTTTATATATATATTTTACATAAAATGTATTAATTTAATAACTCAATGTCCGTTCTATAAAAAGGACGTAAGTTTTAAATGTCAAATTATTAGTCTAAATTTCAGTTTGAAAAAAGGATAGCCTGTCAAATTTACGACCAGGAAAAAAGGCTTCCACCCCATATTCCTAAGCGACTTATTAAATTTATTTCAGATTGGGTAAATAAAACACCAGTGCGCTTTAAGGTTTTCTATTTAATGATTGACTATGGCCTAATATCATTAAATATAATTTTTTTGCTTCTCGTAAAATTTGTACGGTGTGGCGTTCGTCCTTTTTTCTTTTCCATAGTCGAATGTATGTATAATTTTATTTAATAAAAAAATATATATATTAATTTAGAGGTGAAATAATGTGTGATACCAAAATAGAAGTTATACAAGAAAACATGTTTTAGTCTGAGAAAATATTTGGAAGAAAAATCGGAATTGGGAAAACAGAATCGGATTTCTGCCAAGCAGAGGTCTCGCGTATTTATTTTTTATATTTGCGCAAATTGCTTGGGTTGACGTTCCGAGAGTTTTTTCAGTATACCCTCTATTACTCACGTTACCTCTGTATGCCTTGAATAAATAAAGATATTCTGTGGTACTGGGGTGCCTGGGGAGGTTTTCAATGTTTTTCTATCACGTCTGATAAATGTAAACAACCAAAAAAGCCTCGTATCGTATATTTAAATGACGTTCGCGTTATTCGAGTTAAAGTTACTGTTATGTTTATTTTAGCAGGAACAATAACTTGTCGTAATTTTTATGCTCATTTAATAATACCATTTATATTTCAGAGGTTTTGCTTAAAAAAATATTGTAGTGAAAATAATTTAATATTTGTTTACGTACCTACATATTTGTTTAAAACAGGAACTGTATTTTTTACAATGAAATCATTTCCATGTTTTTTTATGTCCACTCCAAAAGTAAAACATACAAAACTTCATAGTGTTAATACATCTACTCCATGAATAGAGGACTTACAATATGAAGACTTGTTTTAATAGTAAAAATACTAGACTATAGATGAGCGCGAATAATTCTTACTCCATATTATGTTGACATAAGTAAGGATACAAATTATAAAGATTCATATACTTAATATCGACTTTGGAAAGAAAGAAAGACGGTACTCACAGTGAATAAATTTTACAGGAAAGGTTTATTTAATGATTTTGAGCCAAAGTCAAAACATTACATAGGCACAATTTAAAAATATATGAAGACTAAAATTCGTCCTTTTTTCAAACTTAAAACCTAAGTTTAGACACTAATTCTTTATTTTAAGTTTATATCTTTTTGATAAAACGTGTATTAAATTGTATACTTTCTGATTAACAAATAAAAGCTATTTTGAAAAATTTAGGGTTACGTCTTTTTCCCTTTCCACAGTTGATATAGCATCCCGTTCACCAACTGGTAATTGTTCATGCTACAGTAATGGAAGATGATTTTGACCTACAGTTGTAGAAGTTTATTTTAATTTATTGATCTGAGACTAAATGAAGCATATAATGGTTGACAAGCAATTTTCTTATACATCTATGATTGTGATGAGAGCTAACTAATTAAATAGATTTATACTAAATAATTCGTTTCTAGAGAGGATTAATTTTTATTTTAAAGATACATATGTTTCATTATCAGAAAGAAAAAGGAAGTGGCTAAAAATATGTTTGAATAATCTTATGATGTCCATTGATATGAAGTTCATTCTTTTGGTGGTTTTTTTAAATATTTGATATTGATGGGCAGTTATGTATGAAAAAAATATAAGATCAAACAAACGACTCTCTGAGGAATAACCTCTGTAAAATTCTCACGTTACGGAACTGGCATAGTTGAAAAAAAAACTGAATAACTTAAATAAGCTTCATTCAAAAAGTTTAAATGATGTTATATTTAATTTAATGCCGATGCGTGTTATGCAGAGTAAGAGCTTTTTATTAATTGAGACTAAACGTGACTTTAGTGATAATGACGTCACATAAAATGTATACTTTTAAAGTTCATAATTGTAAAATATACATTAATGACAACAATAACTGTTTGAATTTTTTCCAATTCTATATAATGTATCCTGACTATTATAACCTGGAAAATAGTACTAATACAAATACATTACAATATATTAATTCTAAATAATATGGTCTCGACGGGCTAAAGCTATCCACAAAAGAAACGAATTAGACGAGTTTTTGAAAGGGATTAATTGTCAATTAATTGCTCAACCTAAAACCTAAACATCCAGTCATGTTAATTTGAATTAACGAAAAAATAGTTATCTATTCTAATCCCGTAATCTTTGACATCCACGTGTGTATTTATTCTTGTACAAGAAGTATAAGTAATAAAATATAAATGTTACTGATGTTATTTGGTTAACATTAAAATACCATTTATTT
>JAGVSQ010003968.1:0-13221 GCA_022683975.1 Rhyacophila evoluta
TTTAAAACTGGTAAACTTCTATATGTGAGATCACTGTTAGCGACCCGGGTTTTGCATTTCGGCATCTTCAGGCTAAAAAATAAACATTGCATTTTGCATTGGTTTCACCACTACGGGATCAGTTCTGAACTTTAAATTCTCGGATATTTAAAATCTGACAGATGGGGATTAGAACCCGTATTCCCCGGATCGTTAGGCGCGCACGCTACCAATTACGCTACCGGGGAAACTATTTGCGTCACAGTTTACTAAGTAGGTGATGAAGAAGAAAACGAGTATTATTATCTTGCATTTAATGCACACTTTAATCTAACGTCATCATTTGAAATGTACTATTAAAAAGTTAATCTTCTCTCAACAAGTGAGACTTAGAGGCATATCGGGGAAAATGAACAGAGTTATAGCTTTGTTACGGGGAATAAATTAAATCTACTGCCAAAAAGTAATCAGTGATATAATTATAAAGCACGATATTATAATGTTTGTCTTCATATACGTATCCGGGATCTTTCCGAAATAACTGCCTCCCTGACTTTTACGGTGGCACATAAATTTATTATTAACTCAATGCGAGTGTTTAAGCGGAGCGTATTTATGAGGTCCGCATTAAGGATGTCAGAAATGTGGGCCATATTGTCATTATACAAGGGCGCCATTGTAAAAAGAATAATATTTGGAAATACTAGTGCTTTATATTACCAATTTATACTATACTAATTTCAATAATTAAAATCATCGACTGGCAGTTCTCAAGTTAGTTCGACCATTTGTCGGACCGGTCGGCCATTGCGACTTGGTTTCTACGAAGGATAGTTTGCTAGCTTTTAAAAAAAATGCAAAATCTTACGACGAACGAGAAGGTCTCCTCTCGACAAGGCTAGATATTAACGGGGTATAATGAGTTAGAATATGAATCACGCACATTCTAGTGCACGCCAACCAAGGTCTTGGGAAGTTGCTCCTAGTACACTTATGAAGAGCGTCTCACGTTCGTTACGTCACGGTATACGCAAGCATAACGGGTGTGGTGACATGTCGGGTGGTGGAGGGGAAAGCAAGTGGGTAGTTCAATGGAAATTAATTTTTAATCCAAAAGTATTATACTTGAAATGTCTAAACTTCGTATTTCAAGTTATTCTGGCATTTCATATTGTACTATAAAAATATTTAATATTTCTATATTAAATAGTTTTCTAAGAAATACTAGAGATTGATTTTTCTATTTTTACCCGTGGAAAAATTATACATATCCCATTGTGTGTATGAACAAGTCGTATCTTTATTTAACATAGTTATATATGAAATATTTCGTAATATTAAAGTTTCGTTATGATATTAATTATACTGAGTATAAAAAAATACTTTGACCATACTATTAAATTTTAAGTAGGTGTACTGCCTTAAAATATTATAAATATGAACATTTTTCGTTGCAGCATTATTTTCGTTTATTTCGTTGGAATTTTCGGCTTAAAAAATATTCTTTATACTGAAAAGTACTTTACTTCGATACTTTTATATAATTCTGTACATGTCAATTGCTTTTTATAGAAATACCTAATGAACAAATAAGAATATTTTAAATATTAATATTATACATATTTAAATGTTAAAGATATTTAAATATTGTATTTGAATAATAAGATATTAATATATAGTTAGATGGACTTCATATTGTGTACCAGTTTATTATCTATTATACACCTTTCATATTTTTATTTCGCTCACAAATAGTGATTCACATATGAAGCTTTAATTTTCATTTATTAATATCACTGAATACGAAAACTTTAAAATAAATTTTAGTGCTTCTATGCTATATTTATGTACTGAAAACTTTCGAACAGTTTTTTCCTGCGTTTTAATTTATGTTGAAAACACGTATTTTGTCAAGTGAGGCCTATCTTTAATTCGGACCTCTAATTTACTTCCGTTTTATCTTGAAAACTTTGAGCAATTGACACACTTTTCAGTTTGCGTAGTCGTTTTACTCACGGAGCTTAAAGCTTCCATGCATTACCTCTATATTGTGCTTAAAGTGTGCAGTTGAATAGCCATTAACTCGTCTATTAATGCATTTATTAGTGGACAATATTTGCATGAATTGCATGTAAACTCAATACTTGGCAGCGTAAGCATAATATTTATAAATGAATTAATAAATATTTATAATAAACTAAACTAAAAACAGTATGAATATAATAAGCGAAATATTTAAATTCTTACTTTAACAGTAACACGTTTAATATGTTTTTTTTTAGTTTTGACTTTTTGAGGGTAGATAATTAATTGTTGTATTAAGAGAAAGGACACTTTAAAGAGCTTTTTGAATGAAATTAATTTAAATGAAAATATAGCACGGTAGTAAAGTTTCAGTGTAAGAGATTTAAAAAATCTTTCATTCGAATACATAATTAAGTGTTAAAAAATAGAATTTCGAATTACATAAACCTGTAATACTACTTACGGCTACAGTAAGAAGTAACGAATATTTAAAACGATAAACAAATCCACGTCACACAAAGGAAGTGACCAAGCATTTTTGAAATCGATTCAAACACCCACATATTGTATATATGTCTACGAGTACATGTTATTTTGGTGTACATATATTATTTTATTTCAAAACCAAATAGTTTTATTAATAAAAAACATTATATTATTATTTATTATACCATGTTCCATACAGTGTGAAGATATACACTCCGAAATTGGCGTATATATGAAGATGTCTTGACAGATTATTTTTCACGAAAATTGTTTGTCGAAAAATTGGTCAATACGATGGGGACCCAGTCCTGCATTTTCGAATTTTTAAAAATCCGACAGATAAGGAATCAAACTCGCATTCTCCGGATTGCTAGGCACGCACGCTACCAAATACGCTACCGGGGAGACATTGATTTAATAAAATACACAATATTATGTTATTATATGTAACATGGTTATTTTCGTAAAAATTGTACTTGATAACTTATTTAAATTATGTAATATATGACGACGTGATGTAATTTAGATGTTGGGATTTTTTTTATTTCTATCGAGATTATCAACATCAAAACACCTTGTCCTTATTCCTATATATAGTCCTGTATATATTCCTGTATAGTTTTTATTTTAATCAGGTGTATCTTAGAGCTATGAGATCGAGAAGCGACCTACTCTATTCGACAGTAATATCCCTGGATCAAATACCAAGACTTTAAATATTTAACTAAGGAAATTAAATAAACTAATATAATAAATGGATATAATTAAATTATTTTAGTTAGCCAAGCAATCATATAGGAAAATAGATCGTAGCGTTTGTAATATGCTAATACAAACGTTTTAAAGGTAATAAAATTCGTTCTTGTGGCCAAAATAATTGATGTCAAAATATTACAGTGGAAAATATCGTGAAGATTTTATGAATAAAACTGATTTAAAAGCTTTGAAAAAAGCGCGGTGAATTATTATCACTAAAAGCTCACTTGTTGTGTTAAATAATTATAATCATGTGCTCTTTTTGGTGGTGGTTGTGTTGAAAAAATTAGAAATTATAATATAGTGAATGGATAATTTTATAGTTGGAATTTATAGTCTGGCCAAGTAGCAAAATATAATCTCTGTTAACAAGAAAGTATACGTATTAAAATGTCTTTCTTCAAAAGTATTACATGCCCCTATTAAAGATGGCCGATAGCGAAGATTTAAAGGCAAAAAAGTTAACCTCAGTATATACTCGATCTTCGATAAAATCTCAATTTTAAAAGACTCAAAAGCCAAGTAAAACACAAAAATACGTGCTTTCCTTTCATCCAATCTATGGCGACATCTAGAAAATGAGTCTCTGTTATAAATATAAGACCGTGGGGGTAAAAATGTCAGATTTGGCCGCGCGGCATTTCAGCGCGTTCGCCTCGAAAGGGTTAATATTCATGGCGGCGCTCCGGCCACGTCGAGGGCTCGCGCTAAAAGGGTTAAGTAGGGTTACCAGATTTCTGTGACAAAAAAAGAAAACACCGAGATCAAAGGACGGGAGTTATTTTTATGATGTATGACATCCAATTGAGTGGGATTTATTGCGTTGTAATTGTATTTTTATCGCAGTGAAATATTTTTTCGAGTCGGCTTATTGTCGACGTATATTTTTTAGGTCAGATATTTAAGCCTCTCGGAAAAATATTAAAGAATTACATTGGTAAAACACATGTGCAGAATTAATTTTATGCTAGTTTCCGAATTGTTACAATTATATTTTTTAGCTTAAAGCACAATAACGACATTACATAACAATAGAATGATCAATTAGGATAGAAATATTAAGGTCTTGGGATTTTAATAAGAAATTAATAAAAACACCATAGCATGCCTTTGTGCTCGTCACACCATTGTAAAGGTATATGCAATCAACTGTTTCGTCAAAGATACGAAAAGACATTGACAGTGCAATGTACGAACGGACTAAACATACGTCACTAATTATGTATTTATTAAACGATTTATTTTATTTTATCGTATTTATAATAAACCTTTAGATTTGATTTTAATGGCAAGATTTAATTGTACCTATTACATATTTATATATCGGGAGGAATTTTAATAAGGTTAATCCTGTTTAACCTGGATCCAGGAACGTGCGGTAGATTTTCTCGGTATAGACATATATCAATATAGAAAAATACTGGGTAAAGATTTTTTATTATCGAATGGTTCAAATTTTATTTTTATTTCGCTGCTTATGCCGCCCTCTTAGGGTGCAGCTTAGTGCGGTAGCCTCTTTGTATAATAGCACGATACGGTCCTGCCTAGATCCTTATAATATTATAACTATACATAGATGGAATATGGTGAGACTAATGTAACATTTAACTTTGTAAGAATCCGTCAACGAAAAAATAATCTCTTTCATTTAGGTAAATTTTATTCCGGGTAAAATTATTTATCAAGCCAGTCAATAAGTTCGTGTATATTAACGTCATGCGTATGTTATAGCTCATTTTAGTGAAGAGCAAATTGCTTGCAAGTGGTATCTTATTTCGATTTGTACACTCAGTTTGCCGTTGATTAATGTGAGTATTGGACGTAAATGAGAGTAATTAGAAAATGGATAACAATAAAAAGTTCAAAATAGGGAAAAATTCTACTTTTTTCATTTTTCCACTCTACAAATAAGGCTATACTGCGAAGCTTATGCCTCAATTTTCCTGTACTTTGCCCATAGTGATTATAATTTATTGATAGAATATCAGTTGTTTTTACCGCTGAAAGAAAATTATAACAAAGATGATGTTAAAAAAGAATTTTCCAAATTTTCTGCATCAAAACCGGAGTCATTTTACATTTTACTCAAATGAAATTTAAAAAAATACTAAGATGGCAACAAGTCGTTGTTAGTAAGAAAGATATTTTTTTTTTACTTGCATTGTTTCAAAATTTTAAAAAACTACTCATGATTTATTATATTATAGATGCTTATATGCTCAACTTAAAAGATACTTGAATGATATACCTAGATTTTATATTTATAGTTCGTTTCTATGACAACAGGCACCCCTGTACCCAGGGCAGGAGTGAGAACATCGAGTCTTTTATTTGCCCCCTTCAGTTGGAGGTCGGCCCAGCTTAAATGGGGCAAAGTAAGGATGTACACGTCCGATGTGTGCGGTGCTTCGGTTGTTCTTTATCCGACCCGTCAAAAGCCGGCGGTTGCCAAGGAAAGAATTTCGTACGTTGAGCTTTTATTGTTAGGATTCCTTGCAGTCAACACTATTTTCATTGAAATAAAAACACAGATTTGAAAAATCTTTCTTCACAATTTTTTTTTATCATAATCTGTTTTTTTTCGTTCGTATTAAGTCCGCCTCGATAGTGGAGCATACGAATCTCTCTCTGCCATATTCGCTCTCTATGCAAAATATATATCTACGTGATGCTTCAAGGATTATCTATCACCCGCCAGATACCTTACATCCTTACAAGTTATACCAGCACCCTTTAATTCCGCTGAGTATATCTTATGGATAGTACCCTACGATCTTCCAGGTGTCCAGAATATTCAGCACACTTAAGTGCGTGGCAACCTAATCCTTGGATGTTTTATATTTACTCCCGGAGCATTCACGTCGAATAAATAAGATTGCTTCTCGATATCAGAGCTCCGGGATACGCTTGATTTAGACCAGATGTAAGGATGGGGCGGGATGGTGGGCACAGATGGCCAGAATCCCACCGGCCAAAAAAAGAGACAGAAACCAAGCTCTCCGGAGGCATCCATAGTACATGCCCCAACTAGTTTTAGCACCGCTGCATGACTTTTATTGTGACTGTGGGTTGCCCCGTCCGCTTCTTTATCTGCGAGTTCCTTACGAAGTCAGTTCACTTCACCCCCATTATCCGACGCTAGCATCTGTTCTCAATCATCAATATACGGTTCTTCTGAGCTTTTGTTAGGTGGCAAGATTTGATACCATACAGTAGCACTGGCCGAATGCATGCCCCCAATAAATTACACTTGATGTGGGCCAAGTACCGCCGCGCCACCCACACAGTTTAGATTATATTGAACGTTGCTCCAGTTAATAAAATAGTGTGCATGTATAAGATAATATATTTCGTATTACCATCCATTATGGAACTGTATACCAGGGCGTGAAGAGCGTGATGCGCTCTTTAAAGTGCTACTAGTGTCACCGGAGTGTCATATTATACTATTATCAACCGTGTTAACATCGAGCATTGTTGAAAAGAGGCCTTCTCAAACGCCGCAAGATTTCAGGTTTTTTTTTTAAAGCTTCAAATTTTAATCTTTATTACAAACCAAATCGGAATGACTAACCGATCTGACAAATAGTATTGTTTCAATAAATGATTATTAAATTAGAAGATCTAGGATATGAAACGATAATGAGAAATACGTATTTTTAAATTTAATAATTTCCAACAGTGATCAAAGACGATTGATTTGATATTGGAAGCAAGTAATTTGAGCCAATTTTCAAAATAACGGAGCGTCACGTATTTTTTTGTTTGATATTTAAATCAAAATATTACACATCGTTACTCCAATGAAATAATTTTATTTGACTCGTGCGTTTCTGTATGAATATGATTTGTGAAGAAGTGTGTTATTTTATTAATATAGACCAGCTTGAAAAAATCTCACAAAGCTAGAGTGTAAAATATAATCAATACTGTGTCGACTTTTTAAATGAAAAAAGACATAACCCATACAGAAAAAAATATAATTTGTTATACCTGCTCATTGTTTATGCCTCCTTTGAAAGATTCTTTATCCCCCATATGAACTCAGCTTAAAAAACACTTAAAAAGTTGTATATTTTTTCGTATCTGTATTATCAAAACATGAATTTTAATATTAAGAACCTAGTTATAGAAAGAATATCATACTAGTATAATAATACATACCATGCTAGTGTACTTCTGTTGATGTTTTTCCAGGACAAATAATTAATATAATTACTAAATCGTCTATCATTGTATACACATAGTATTTTTACCGAATCTACGAACTTTTTAAAGTAATAGTGTTTTAAAAAACACATACAGACAGTAGAAAAGCAACAGAACGTAATCCACACAACAAATTTTACAGGAAGCGCAAAAATGGTATCACAAACAACCAACGAAAACAAAATTTCAAGAAAATATTAAAGACACAGCTTTTAAGTGCAGGACTACAATTGCCCAATTTGACAATAATTATGAAAAAAAAACCAATAAAATTGATGTGGCGGATAAGAAAGGCTAAATTTGAGTTAAACCATTTTGATATTTGCAGCTAACTTATTTTTGATAGAACGCGTATTAAGGTTGAATGCATTATGAAAATTGCGGGTTACGTTTATTTTCTTTTCAACAGTCGTTATTATTTTTATTATTAGAATCTTCGAAAATGTCTCGGTAAATTTTATCATATACCTCATTTTACTCAAAGATACAAACACGTATACTAGATTTTCGTATTTCAAAGATTTTCCACTGAGTGCAGAAAACCGGTAAAATTAACACATTGCCAACTGCGCGCGTAAATTTTGATTTTAATTGGATTTTATTTTAAGTTAATCGTAGCTTACATTTTTGTTTGTTTTCACAAGACAACAAAGCTTTTGGATTCACCTTAATTTGCAATCTTCCATTAACATTTTTTTCGCAAGAAATATCCGTTTCCGGACCTAGCGTAATTAAGTATTCCTGAGTGAAATAATTAACATTTTCGGTCATTATGAGAACAAAGAGAAATCAAAATGAAATTGAATACATTGTTAATGTGATTTTATGTATTATTAATAAAAATAATAATTTTACAATAAATGGATTTTGAATATTTTTGACTTTCTAAGACTCATCCTAAATCGTTTGATATGCAAACTAACTATGTAAAAAGAAATTTGTTTTAGAAATTCCATCTCATTAGTTCTTGCTTTATTATTTCGAAAGCCATGGTGCTTGGCCACAAATGTCCAGTAAAAATTGTTTTGTATTCACAAATAATATAAAACGAGTGCAATAAATAAAAAAAATACTGGCGGGAACAGAAAAGTAACATTCTAAGGCAGATATCGTTCATACAATGAGCACTGCGCTCAATCTCTTGAGGTGTAATGACATCATTCAAATGAGTGATCGACGCTGCCCAACACATGTACCAACTTCAATACCAAATTATTATTGTCTGCAATATTGAAAAATATCACGTAGTTATAGATGAAGTTGTACGGCACTTAGCAAGACGCATATGATGCATGATTAGGTTAGTTAGAGACAGTAGATATTACACTAGTTCATTATACTTAATAAAAAAGAATTCATTTTGTAGAGCGCATATGACCCATGGTTAAAATAGTCACAAATATTGGACTAGATATTATAGTTGAGAATAAAAGAAAACTATTTTGCAGAGCTCATATTGTTCATAATTATGTTGATTATATGAAATCATGGTTGTATTAGAAATTTAGTAGAAACTGTTTATTTATTAAAATTGTGAAAACAATTTGATTTTCTATTGATATTGATAATAAAAAATATATACCACACTTGAGAAAGCTTTTAGCTCTAAATGCATCGCATTAAATGAATTTCTGTAATATTAATAAAAAATAATATATAATAACATTTAAGTTGAATGACGGTTAAAAATTTAAATCAGTTAATGTTATTATTATAATTACTCCACTATTGCCATTTAGTTTTGATGGTTAATTTTGTGAAAAGTTCAGCACTGAACTTTACGAAATAGAATGCGGTAGCTCGGTAAAAATTATATGTATTAAAGCTAAAAACGTGTGCTTAATATTTAAAAAAAATTTGAATAACAGGTTATTTCCAAAAACAAAACGACTTTCGATATAAAATAATACCCAAAAGAAAAATTTCAGAAATAAATATTTTTTATTTGATCGTATCAGTTTTCGGTGCTGAGAAGCATAACTTAATGTGTTAAGTAGGTGATGCATTACATAAATATTTCTACTATCTTTACTGCAAGTTACGTCTGACTTTTCTCGGGATGCATTTGGACTAACTCGCTTTTAATGCAACCAACTTTACGATATGTATTCATAGCTTTTTTGATTACTGGTATGAGAAGATATACCACGCCAAGCAAACTTCTCTCTAAAATAGATTGTGAGTCAAATCATATGTTTAGTTAATAATATAAATTATTGACCACAACTGTTATAAAACGTTAATGTGTATTTAAATACTGCACAAACTTAATTAATTAATTGTAACAGTTCCTAGTCGACTGTGAATAAAAAAATTACAAAACAACCTGTTCATATTTCAAATGTTATATATATATGATATCGTGTTATTAAATATCATTCAGTATACCATAAGCTAATCTGTTTTTATATATATAAACTACACTGATCATTTCGTCGCTACTATGTTCAAAATTCTAACGAGAAAAGCTAGTATATATAATTCATTATTAAAAAAACATATTTTAGTCTTAGACTTATACAGCATTATATATTATATTTATACGCTGTACCACAACACTGGACTTTATTTTTACACGGCTTCAAAATAACATTGTGCTACATCCGCCATTTTTTTTTTAAATCCAGTAAATCTAAAAATTTTAAAAGAAATATTACACAGGCTATGGATATCTCAAGTGATAAAAGCGATGTCGTATAAAATGTGCGTAAACGAGTTTGTCTGTTGTCTGATGGTGAATAATATTTGTTAATTAAAAAAATAAAATATTTTTTAATAAAATTCAACGAAAAATAATGTTTTTTTTTTATATCCATTGATTTTTTACACAAGGAAACCTATCCAATATTATTTTTTATTTTAGTATACTTTTTTTTACACGGTACTGCGTGGAATGTCTCCACCGTGTAAAAATAGGGTTTGGTGTATTCTTATTTATTACGCGTTTTGTGTGAGGTAGATGCAAAGGCGAAAAATTACTATCACAAACAGCTATATATTCTATATATTATTGTTGTTTAGAGTTCGAATGGTCAATAAAATTTCGCTTGATTAAGTACACATCATTGTTTTATTTTATATTTCATAAGTGTGTACATCCGATGTTTCGGCGTATACCTTAGCGTAGAGAGCGTAAGACGCTTCCCAGTATTTTGGTTGTCGCGCATTATAATCTACACGATTCATTTTGACTGACACTATTTTTTAAAAATCTGTAAACTCATAGTAATTTGCACAGCTTGATGACGGTGATTGCAGGTTCAATTCTCGCATCTGCGGAGAATGTAAAAAAATGCAACAGTAGATGCGTAACGTCTTGAGTATTTGAATGAACCAATTCTATTATACAATATTTAAAATACCCTTACAAGTACTCAATTTTTGAAGTCGATACAATATGGCTGTCTACATGGTTCAGATTGAGAGAGAATATTGTGAAAAAGTGTTTAAAATATTTTACTTACATATTGTATCTCAATAGTTTTCGTGTGGTTATGGTCCCGAATTTCAGTGTATCTAGGCTAAATATTGCTGAAAATTTCGATACCGTAATATCAAATGAAAATAATATACATAATCTATTACAACCTAGCGTAATAAGATGTTATGCAAATAGTAACATATTTTTTTATCGCTTGACACATAGCTGAATTTCAATTGTAATATTTGCTCGACTTTATATTGTCCTTGTCTCGTTTTCGGATCATTTATTTGTTTTGGTATGTTTAAATCAGATTTTTTTTAAATCCGAGACAAAAATATTGATCCGGCTAGTTAACATGTAAATGTTTCACAATATTGTGATATATTTATACATAACATTTTAAATCATGGGATATTTACAATGTGAAGAATTGTGTTTTTTATTAGAGTTATATGTCAGATGACATCGTACATCGATTTAAATTATTTTAATGCACGGAATTGAGTCCCCAGTCTCTGCTGTCTAGCGATTGAAAAAAATCAGTATCATATAATATATTTACATATTTAATTACAACGATAAAATGTTTTATATTTTATTTACCTGTTAGCTGATAGACTAGTGTTCACGCTTCGGAGCTGGAAATTACTTGTTCGAATAACACAGCCATATATTTTTAAATCATATCATTATCACTTTTTACCCTTAAAAAACCAAGCGTCATCTTCGGTATCATATATAGTATTACTTTTGCCACATTTCTTAAATGAGTTTGTACCCGTTTTTTCCACCAAAGGTTTCCGTGATTTTTTCACCCGTGAACACACTTTGAAATTGTTTTCATACGTTCTGTAACATCGTGATTTAGCTTCACCATGAATTTATTTCACTCTTCCCGCATATTTTTTTAAAATGGTTTATTTATAGACACCTCTAACGGTTGTAATTGACTTGTAAAGCCTCCTTGAAGAGAAATTAATTCTGCATTAATTTATTTTAAAAACTTCTTCATTGATTCTGTTCTATAAGCTCTGAATTGATCCCATACTAATATGATTTACAATTTAAAGATTCAATTAAGAAATTACCACTTATGGTCCAAAAATACGATTTATTTATGACAAGTTTCTAAAATATAATATGATCAGTCTTTGCATGTATATCATTAAGCAGGACATGCACAATGTATCATAATATTGTATTATCGTTGGTAGTAGAACAATTTGCTAGCATTAAAATACATATTTAAAACTCTTGCCACTCTTTGTAGTAATGTGTAAATTTTATAGATTATACCTGTTGTATGGTTGCAATGGTTTTGTTATGAATGATTGAACTTAGGCCGTACGTGAAAAATATGTTACGGATTCGCCAATATGGTGAAATACGTTGATAATAATTTACAAAATACTACAATAATCAAAATTTACGTGTTACCACAAGGCACTTCCTAATAGTTTTCGGTAAGCTATTAAAATTATTTAGAAGGCCGCGGAAGGCAAAGCGTGGCGCGCATTGTCTTAGATGAGGCCGCAAGATCCTGCTCCCATCCTGCCGTACTGTTACGCCATTTACCCCGGCAATTTACATCATTAGTTCTGCCTATTATTAACCGCCGCACAATGGCTCACCGGCTTATTCAATTCTCAGTCCACGCACAACACAATTCTTCCCAGAACTTCATTAAACTATTTATTCATACATTCGTGGAATTTTCTACCGGCCCTTGAATAGTTCCCCTTCATTTATAAACCATATGCCAACGTTTTAAAGAAGACTGTAATTTAAATCAGACACACTGCGAGCTTAGTATCTTAGTATATTTTGATCTTGCAATATGTATATCGTATTTTTTTATACCATATTCGCTCCCGACGTGGAGCATATGGATCTGCACAAGTTGAAAATATCTACTCCAAAAGAGGAGTATATAGATATTTGCAATGTGAAGACGCCTTAACAGATTAAAAGAATTAAGATTCGGGTTCGATTCTCTATCTGTTGGATTTTAAATATCCAAAAATACAGGACTGGATGTCTATTGGGCTAAGTAGTTGTCTGACAAACAATTCTCATGAAATATAATTTGTCAATATCATAAATAGAAGACAATATATCCTTGATTTTGAAAGCCATTAAATTATTATCTACATTATCCTCTTCTCATTATGTGATAAAACTTTTTCGGCTATGTTAATAATAAATACGAAGCTGAGAAAGCAATTGGGTGTCGATGCAATAACTTATATGACTATGTCTTTAAATTATTCCAATAATTGCATTATTTATAATATATATATAGGAACGTAAAATAAAGTTATGTAAATTGTCCTGATGTATTC
>JAGVSQ010003969.1:0-20376 GCA_022683975.1 Rhyacophila evoluta
AACAAGATCGCCTCGGATATTGATATCTTCCACCTAGGTGAGAACGAGTTTAGATAGATGTTATATACACTATTAGAATATGTGTATTTATAACTTACTTGGTAGATATTCTCTTCTTCCTTCTATGTTTGTCTTTTTTATATTTTAAAATTGTTGTTATACTCATATTTATATCGTGCTGTTATAATTTGTAATGATAAAACGTGTATAAAAAATGTTATTAATTCAGTATAATAAAACGTTAATCTTTTTTCATAAAAAAATAGTATATTGATGTCAAGTAGTAGTTTTTATTTGAAATATGTATTATTGTATAATATATGCTTTTTCATATCCGCTCTTATTAAGTATTTAAAAAAAAAAATTCAAATGTAATATATTATAGATTGAAGAGCGCTATAGGGATTGGCTATTTATATTAACTGTGTGCAGGAACATTCTGTAGATTAAATGTTAACTAATTCAGTTCGAAGTAACAAACGATTGCACGTCCATTTAACACAGCGACGTTAGAAACCCATCGTTCATTTTGTTGCGGAGAAGTCGAAATTGATTTTGTGCAATTCGCATATCGCCTTCTATTTAAATATATTAGCTATACTCCGAAGAATATTTCTTTCCTGAATTCCAAAGCATATTGCATCAGTGTGACAGGCGCTTTCAAAACAACTGTTCGCTAAATATTCACCTCAAACTTTTTACAATAATACAATATTTGAATATAATAATAGTAATTTATTATGAACTGGAACATATCTAGTTTTTTATTATCTACAATAAACAGGTTGATCTTATACAGTCCGATAAATTGTATCAAAATTTACATATATATTGTTATTTACTCGTACATAAATCCATACCTGTTTAATAATACACAGATAACATATCAACCGTGGAAAGAAAAAAGAATGTTACCCACATTGAACAAATTTTATAAAATGCACAAAAAAGTTTATTTAATGATTTTGAGCCAAAGTCAAAACATTACATAGGCATAACCTTAGAGTGCATAAATATTAAAACTGGTGGCTTATTTACTCAATATGATATTAATTTAATAAGTTATTTTTAAAAAATCTGTAAAATTGATGAGGTGGCAGTTCTTTTTCCTGTTCGCTTATTTCACATGCTATTCTTTTGTAAACTTAATAGTTAAATTTAAGCACTAATTCCGCGGCATTTTCAGTTTATGTTCGTTCGATATAACGTGTGTGCATACTTTTGACTATCGAATAAAAAGTATTTTTAAAAATTGAAGGTTAGGTCCTTTATCCTTTCCACAGTCGATGTTTTATGCAGATATGCCAATAATCAATGCTATTGAATGTATAAAGTTTGAATTTTATGAATAATCTAATTTAAAAATTATATTTGAGAGGAGTAGTTCCAAAACGAACTTATTCCACCATGCCAAAATTGAAAGAAGAGTATTTTTGTATAGAAGGGTTAAGTTCCAATATTTTCGAAAATGATTTTGTCTAGTGGCTTAATGCTATATGCGTTTTTTCAATACAAAAATACTTGTACAAAATCTTCAGCTTTGTTCACTTTGGAACTACATTTCTCAGTTCAGTGGTATTAAGAAAACTTTTGGATATGCATTGATATTAACGTGGGAACATACTTTATTGGTAGTATTACAAAAGAATAATTAATATTTTTTTATTGATTAAATGGTATTTAACTTTACATAAACTATTTACAATTATTCATAGATTACTATTGATTTTGGTGTACAATTATTATATTTTCATGAAAATTGTGCATTTAATTACCAACTATATTTTTAAAGTCAAAAATTTATATTAAATATACATTACCAATAACAATTTTGTAATGTTTTTCATTCTCTTATGCACATCCATCTCATTGTAATAAAAAGTCATCTTTCAAATGGCGAGCAAATGGACTGGCAGACATACCTCTTCGGCCTGTCGTGATCTCATAGAGCGAAAATCCACGTCGTGACGTTGTAGAAGGGAACTCATCTCCCGATGTCTGTGGCAAATATGAAAGATTCGCTGTCAAATGATTCTCATGCTCTATACTTAAAATGTCTTGTAAATAGCTGATACACATATTTTAGAAACGTTTTACCTCCGCGGAGCAGTGTCATACTATATTTCAATATTGTATGAACTCTCAGTGATTTCATGCTAGAAGTAATTTTAGAATAAAAGTCATAAATAATCTGAGGTATTCAAACAGCTTTCATAAATTAATAATAATTAAATTTATATTAAATAAAAATGTGCACCATTAAACTCAAATAGATATTTCTTAACCTAAAGTCGTTTCATTGCGTATCAACTCTACAGAACTACTTAGTATTAATTGTATATTATTTTTTTATCACGCTCATATACTATGCTGGTTTATTATTCAACAGTAGTATGGACGCAATTTGTCAATAACACGAGAAAGACATTTAATTTCAGTATAGCACTGAGTATAAATCTTTGTGATTTAGGTGAGGATATTCATAAGATAAACAATAATAATTAAAATCTAAGCCTTTTTAATTTCTAATTGAATGATTAAAAACTATTTTACAATACACCAAACATACGTGTACTGGTATTAGGGATAAATTTTTTTAAAAGCTTTTTTTCTGAAGAGAAAAAACACTCTACAAGGGATACAAGAATCCTTTACACATCCTCGTAAATTCTTCTCAAATATTATATGTCTCTCAGGTATGCATTGCAGCTAAATATTATATTTTATGGGCCTAATATTCTAGCAGTACCATACTCTTATTTATCACATCGCAATGCATTGGAGATGTCCCGCAGATTGGAAACATCTGATCCAGATTAATAATTCGTATAGGAAATTCAAATAGTTATTTATCACACATATTTATAAAGAAATGTTCTTAAGAAATATAAATTAAAATGTGTATGGATTGCATACGTACAGAATATATAAAACCCGTTAATTCAAACAATTTTATTTTTTTTCAATTCCAAAATGATTAAAATGCCGATGCTAATTTAACTTCTACTAATTTTTAAGCTCCCATATTTTTTTTAGAAAATAACGGATCACATTGTTTTCACTATTTTTTTCAGCGTTGTTAAGATCTAGGATCGATGACAGAAGGTAACTAGAGAAACTGTGAAATGTGATACGATCGGGACCTCTGATAGAATATGTTTTACCAAAAATAGACGTTGATGATTTTTTAAAGACAAAAAACCATTTTATTTACACGATGACTAAAAAACTAATATGTATAATAATAGTAATAATTCTATATGACAATTGAAACATTTTTTTACTATGTACACTTCGATTGTGAATCATATGGATGTCCACAATTAAAAATTTTATTATTTTCATTTCTTAAAGAAATTATTTTTTAATCAATCGCACAACCCATTCAGTCATGATTCTTTAAATTTCCAATCTTGTGGCACTTGGACCCTCAATTATTTGGTTCTATAAATCGAGCGCAGTAACTACCCAACTAGACTATTGAGATGACAGCTAAGATTATAATATTATCTAAACAAAGTTATGAGTGAAGTAATATTAAGTATGCTTAACGTATCTAGTTAGTTGTGTAATCGCAAAAATATTTGCTTTAGATTGATTAACTGACTCATTAAAAATGCTAATAATAAATCCCCGCATTTGTCGAAATTTAAAAAAATCAATAAAGCAAGACGCCCTTTGGGTCGAGCGATTGTCTGACAAACAACTAAATTGTAAAGACATCTTCACTTTGCGGAGATACATATACTCCACATTTGCAGTGGATATCTTCACACGGTATAGATCAATAAGTTCCACTTTGGGACCGAACGTGGTATTCATATATATAAAATATACAGGTTAGGAAATAAAACAAAATTGAGTCATAAAAATGTGAGAAGAAGAAGAACACAATAATGAATTAAATAAAATACACGAAACTGAAAAAAAAGCTCGGAGAATTGAGAAAAAAATATATTATTTTATGAAAAGAATATTTCGTTTCTTTGCATTTTGATAATTATTATCATGTATCACGTCCTTTCAGGAAAAACCTCTCTTATGCTTTGTTGAATATAATGTATAAACATAAACGTATATATAATTACGCATGAGTACCATCAATGTTATGCGGATTATGTTTGTCTACAAAAGTTTTATACCATTTCCGATTTCATAAATACTATATTATACAATAGTATTTTATAATAATTTTCATATTCTACTATATATTCGAGAATATAAACTATTTTTTACTATATTTACTTAAATATTGAAGCAAATGGATCATTACAGTGTCAAGACTCTTCACAATTAGATTCCCAATAATCAAACAATTTGCTGACAATCAATTTTCGTGAAATAAAATCTTTCAAATAGTCTTGAAGTTGCGTATATTCAAATACTCTATTTCTCGAGTTGATATCTTCACAGAACAGAGATTCATATGCTCCACTTATGGAATGGTCATGGTCAATATATCATGAATAACTGTATGTACCCATATGTAGATTTTTCTTAATTTCAGTGTAAAGTGGATATTATACTCTAAGAAGTATATTTAAAACAGTTAGAAGCTAGTTTTAGAAGAAACTGATGAAGAAATACAAGAACTTCTTTCGTTGTATATTTAAACAAGTACTCTTTTGTATTGACGGATATAACAGTCACAAAAAATATTCTTATTAATATAAAACGTCCCTTCAATATCTCACTTGAGAGTAAGAAAATATTTCAACTAAACTAAACGTTTACTTTGGTGGCGGCAAACTATAATAGATAGATAGGCTATTTTCTGTTTGTTCTGTGTTTTGGGCAGAGAAACACGTCCTGTAGACATTTTATGCTAGTCAAACTCATTTTTTAACGAAAAAATACCATCTGTTTTATATCGTAAAAAAACCATTTACCTGGCGAATGACTTTATAACAATATTTACCATATTTTTTTTCATAAAATAATATTATTAATATTTTATAAGTGAACAGAAACAGCCCTGAGTATATATTTCTATAAATTTACACGTAAATTGTCTTGTTTTTATATAAAGATCACACATTTCTTATATATCAGGTAGTAAAAGCATAACATTATTATTTGTGTAATGACAATTCTTTTTTCACCATATTCGGCTCCATAGCGGAGCATATGGATCTGCACAGTATGAAAATATCCTGTCCAAAAGTGTAGTTAATGGATCCCTGCAATAATGTGAAGATAAATTTTGACATATTATTTTTCACGAGAATTAGTTTTCAGACATTTTTTCAATCTAATGGTCATCCAATCCTGCATTGTCATATTTTTTTAATTCGACAGACGTGGGAATCGAACTCGCATTCCCTGAATTAGAGGCGCGCACGATAACCTTTAGCTTACCGGGCAGACAAATTCTTTATATTAGAGTTAATCTTAAGAAAATCGTGTGATAGTCATGCAATCTTAAATGCATGACTTTTATGTATGATTTATTTAATTTCAAAGTAGATAAAAGTTCTCCTATATTTCCGGACACAATAAATATTATTATAGTTTATGATACAATTCTCATGGTAGTTATATGATAACAGGTCATAATATAGAAAATAAATATAATTTATGACTACTCTTATAAAAATTGACTACATTTAAAGGGGGACTCCCGGGAATTCCCGAGAAATTCCAATTACGGCTTCTCGCAAATATTTCGATTTTTTCTCGGTAAAACCGGAAAAAATACCAGGATTATCAGGAACATGATTTTGAATTTCCCATTTCACAGGCACAAACAATATCCACGAAATGATGCCCTATAGCACGGTTTCTCAACCTTTTTCAGGTGGCGACCCATTTTTATAAAATCCATGTGATCCGCGACCCCTATACAATCCAAAAGCCATTTATGAATAAGGTAATTAAAAAAAACAGCGAAAATATTTTTTTAAATATAATTTTATTTAAAATTATGAATGTTGAATACGCATGAATACGCGTTGAAATCGCATTGCAAAAATTGCAAAATAGTGAATATTTTTTTAGTTGATTGTATAAGGTTGGGAACCTGTGCCCTATAGTCACAAAATAAATGATTATCAGTGTTATAAGTAGGTCTTCTGGAGCATTCAATAAAAATGAGGATAAAAAATAGTACATTACATAATTTATAAATCTCATAAAATTGGTTTTTGTGCAATATGCCCACACTACCGTTAAACAAATCAGACTCTAGAATAAGAAAAAATGAAAGACGGAGAATGTATTTCATTTTTAATTTGGCTAGTTAAATTGTATCTTTGCAAGCATTTATTAATTAATGACCCATGTAACTATTTTCCAATATTTCAGCTGGCACACAATAGATTTTAATACACTAAAGTAGAAGAAGAAACACCATCAAGTAGTCATATTTATATCTATTATAAATAAAATATAAAATATTATGATCTATTATCGACACGTCTTTTGTATCGAACAGATGCAATATTTGATATTCAATTTCAATATCGTATATCTATTTTACTTTGGTATTCTGAATGAAAATAATAATCAATTAATTCGTTAGGTTTTATTATATCAAAACTCAATTTTGTATGCCAAAGTGTTATTTGCTATTTTATTGTCTTATAAGAAATATGATATAATGACATTGTGCGATTGTTAAAATATATTCCGGGAAAACAAAGACAAAGTGTCATAAAATTCTTTTGTTTTCCTTTGTAGTATTTAGAGGGCGGAAAACGACGCTTTCTGAACGCGAGAGTCAAACCAGCCATGAATAAAGGCGAGAGATATTTATTCAGGTACCACTTATACCAAGTGGTTGTAGAAGTTTTTTCATAACAGTGAGATTTTAAAATATTTTTTATAGAAAACTTCTTAACAGGAAAATTCTGAAAAGATGTATGTAGGTGAGGTATTATTGTTATAATTAAATGAATTTTTCTACATATCCGTTTCAGACAAAAGTGTAACGAGATTAAATAAAAATAAAGCAAAAGTAAATGTCTACAACTGCAGTGTGATTACTAAGTCTTCTTTTACCATATCTGATCCGATAGTGGAGCATTTGAATCTGCACAGTATGAATATTTTCAATCCAGAAATTGAACATGTCAATCTTTACATGTCCTTTGCATCTTTAGATTTCTTTAAATCCAGCTGCCGTGTGTGTTGAACCTCCAGTTTATAGCTCTAAAGCACGCATGCTAACTTCTCGGCTATTTTAAATGGTGATGTAGTGATTAGTTTGTGAATAGTTTTACCAAAATATAATGATATTTAAAAAGGCATTAATTAATTTCATAAGAGTTAAGTAAATGAAGCGGATGATTCTTAAAAAGTCATATATTCTTGCATTGCTTGTATATTTTTCGTCAAATAAAAGAATTAAAATTTTAGATTTAAAGTACCATCGATTAAAAATATTTTAAAACTGTCATAAATATAGTGAAATGATATTAAAAAAATTACTGATAGACATTAAGCTAATATAAATTAATAAAGAAGTACATTAAATTAATGTATGTATTGGTTATTGCTAAGAAACAAATTATTACTTATATATACATATATTTATAATACTAATTTCAGTCATACGTCCTAATTAAGGTTCACGGTAGCATAATAACTGTAATTAAATATAATGTGTAGTTTATAGTCTGGCAACTTAATTAAGTGTTGAGAAAGTGTAATATAACTTAAATAGTAGACTATGATTCACATATAACTTTAACGTATTTCGAAGTCAAATATCATATGCCAAGTAACCAATGGATATAATTTATATTTAGTTCATCAATACATGTATTATGTAGGCGACTAGTGCCATCAATATTGTTCAAATATTACCAAATCGCTTGCAATATAAAATTGCGTGTGTATTTTTTTCTGTACAGTTTTAGGGTTATTTCTAGTCCACGGATGTCACTTCAGTAACCCTTGGTATAAAATATGTCTCTTTACAGCGGTTAAAATGAAAACTCCTTTGGCAAGTACATTTCTTGCAAAATTTTCTTTGAAAGACCGCAATGCCTAATTAAATGTTACTTACCTTAAAAGCTTCTGAAAGCTCTTGCTGGATATACTTAAATGCTATATTTTATTCTGAACAAAGTGTAAGAAATGTAAAGTTGAAAGTGTCGACGAGTATGAATAAGATAATACATATTTTAAATAGCTTTTACAAAGTTGTATGCCATACATGACTATAAACATGAGCTTTCACTTATAATTAGTAATAATTTTAATGCTTATTATGATTTATACATTTTTCTTATTTTTACTTTAGAGTGCTTCATTAGAGTGAGTCAAAGTTTTCTTGTAAATATTATATGTGTATGTAAAATTATATTGTTAAATTATAATTCGTTAGATCACAAAGTCATCTAACTTACCAACATAGCCACAGATTGTAACCCACATTGAAGTAGGTTATCATTCTAACAAAATTACGTATAGAGATGATTAAATTTTAGAATTTTAATAATGTTATTTTTCAAAGTATTCCTTTGAATTTAAAATTGTTATAATATTAAAAACACTAATTGCGTTCCTTTATTAATATGTTAAATACACGAGCATGTATTAACATTCGATGAAAAGAATGCTTTTGATCTGTTTCTCACAGGTTGCCAGCAAATTAATTCTGGTCCCTTTGTGTGAATTTGCTTAAAAGGGGGAAATAAACGTTTTCGATTAAACGTAACATTTATTTAACATTCTTTTGGCGAATGTAGCTACCTATTTGACATGACCAGGATAGCTATGCCATCATTCGTCCTGTGCGGCTTTAAAAAACCGCCCTCGATGACGCTAAAGTCCCAAATGCCAGCCTCCGGTGGGAATTGAAAAAATATTGTTTCAGTCTTTGCCGCACGGTAGCCGAATTAAAATTCCAGGGAAGAGACAGTGAGTGTGTCGTTAGCCCAGAGCCAAATTTAGGAAGCTAGCATATGATCACTATAACAGAGCGCATCTCACACGTTGTCGCAAACAATACACTGAGCTTTTTCTACACGTAGTGCAGTACTTAACTATTTTTTTAAATATACATCTTTTGTTATAATATACACATTCTTGTTATCTATCGACTATTAATTAGTTACAAAGGCATCTTGTGAAAATAATGCAACCTTATTTAACCTATATATTGGATATTCATTTTTATTAAATTACTTGTTAAATTAAAACTAAAATGCCAAAATTCGTTTATTTTAAATGCACTTTATTAATTAACCGGCTAGGTGCCTCAAGCAAGTTATCTCGCTCTCTGTTTCCGTGCCTGGGGGGCCGGCCATACAAAATGAGCGAATATATTCGCTCAAGTTTATGAGTGTTTCTCGAAAATTTCTAGTACGAATTTGAACAATCTAAAATATGGAACATATAGAAACATCTATTGGAGTCCTAAATAAATGCTATGGTATGGCAGTTTATTGATATTCACTAAAAGCTTCGCATGGCAGTTGAAAAATAATTATAAAATTGACGGCCTACCAGGATCGGCCGCACAAATACCTTCCGGCACTTTAAGGGTTAACTATCATTGGCTGATTAAAAAAGTGATTTTCACGGAATTACATAAGAAATAAATGAGCAGTAATTTCTACGAGTATATGCAATTCATCATTCATTGTGGCGTAGATATTATCTTTTTTATTTTGATAAATTGGTTTTATATCGGAAGTAAATGTACTATTATATTTTGTAGCAAGCATGATGCAATTTCAGTTCTTATTATACGATAAAAAAAGATCTTAGCCGTATTTGCTTACATCAATGGTTGTTTACCAATTTTGCATGCTATATTTATGTATTTTGAATCTTATATAAAAATGTTAATTGAAACGTATTGTGCTTTATAATGACAGTACTTTTGCTGTGATATAATATTAAACAATAAAAAATTATATAATACATTTTTCTTCAGATGTCTTTTAAAGGATGAAATCACAATTGTTTCGAGATAATGCTTCTTGATGAGTATTTATATTTTTAAGAAGCTCCTGCAATTTAGTGTGTGAAAATACAGTGTTACATAGAATCAATGTTACATATTTGAGTTTTTTTTAAATTAATTTTTGTATTTTTTTCGTAATGATACGATATTGTAGAGATATCTGCCATGTCCTGAATTCAGCACTGCTCAAAGAAGGCACATTAGTCACGCATGTCACAAAGGAAGTATAAACGTAGGTACCCAATTCTGTGCCCGCTTGGTCCGAATATTATTGTAAGCGCGAAGGTCCGCGACTGATTGATTTCACAACACGTCTTCTTTCCTAGAAGTACTGTGTCGCCCTGTGAAGGGTTAATTCCTTCGTATTTGACAGATGTGATTTTATAAAATTGAGCTATTCCATAAATTACTTAAGTACCATTTAAAAGTATAATTCAAATATCGCCAATTTTATCCATCTAAAATCCTAAGATACAGAATAATACACTATTATCTCTATAAATAATTTGAAAAGGTCTCATTCAAAACGATAGAATGTAATTAAATAAATGTTTATAGTTACGCTAGAACTGGCCGGAACACGTGCTGCAAATAACGATGATAACTTAAATCTTTTTTGTCTCTTCTTCCAGCCATCAAGATTCCGGCGTCTTGGGAGAAAGTCAGTTACTAATGTTACCATCCATAAAATATAATTTAAAGACTTTCTGAAGGGATGCTGATAAAATCTGAGAGAAAAAAGAGGATTTTGGATATGGCGCGCAATACGAAAAGAAGAAGAATATTTGCCCTAAATCTAGGTTGTTTATTAATATTTTTACTTTTTATACGTTCCAAACGAAGAATATGTAAATTTCCAAATTCTCAAAACATATCTTGAAAGATTTTTTATGAAAACATCAGCTAATTACACAATCTGTTTGTTGGCCATCCAGTCCTATATCCTTACATTTTTTTCAAAATCCAGTAGCCAGCAGCTCTGAAGCGTGCACGTCAGCCTCTTGGTTACCGGGAAGACTACAAACAATAATACTTCTAGTTGTTATCCACACAAGTGTGTAATCATATTGAACGAAAAAAATACTTTGAGAAAATACTTTGGAAAAAAAAAGTGTTTATTAAAATTATACTAATTGGTATAGTAGAAAACCGTTCTGGATGATACACTAATTTGAAGTCTCCATGTGATTATTTAACGATATTTTTTGATAGTGCATGATTTTAATTAAGTTAAATTTTGGAACAAGAGCATTGCAAAGTATATACCAAATAAATTAAAAAATATGAGTATTTATTTTACTTACTGTTTATTTGTGTCGTAAGTGTAAATATTTAACATGCGTTAAGTACGATAATACATATATAGAAAAGGTATACCAATACATAGTATAAAATGTAATAATTTAGGGAAGTATAATAATTATAAACGTATCTTTTTTCATAATAGGGATCTTAGTTATAAAGCATGCGATATAGAAATTTATTTTATGTTGAATTGTGTTAATATTTCTTATATCTATGGTTACTTTAAACACACATAAAACTACTCACAAAAGAAAGAATTCAATGTTAAATAAAGTTTATCTCCAGTTCTATTCAATCGTCCTTAAGTTTACAGTCTAAAGTTTATTAACACACATTTACCTTCATTTTAAATGAATGTAGTATGCAAATGAAAAACTCCTTTAACACGCTAATGAACGGAGCTTAAAACTATGCACAGTCGATGTAAAAATACTAAAAATTACAACGCATCGCTCGTAAAACTTACTAAGTGTTCATACAAACCCCGCTAAGGGATCGCGATACTAAACGTCTGTGTGTTTGATAGTTTGTTTGTCTGTTTGGTTAGACAGGTGACCGATGGAAGATGGAAGAGCATTCCGTCACGATGTGTGGCGGCCCCTTGTTTGGTGCTCGCCGCGTCCACCGCTATTTTATGACTCGCGGCGTATGAATGTTTCGTCTCCTAGAAGGGTTAAAACTTGAAACGCTTTTAAATATTTCAAGGCCATTAACACTTTATTTAAAAATATATTACAACAATTAATAAATATTCCAAAAATATTTAAAAACATGTGTAAGATTTATCAATAAATAATAAACCGCCGTGAAACTATCAAAATACTCGTAATAGCTTACTAGTTTTACCACGAAGAATTTATAATACATAATATTAATTTTATCGTGTTGGTAATTGCTCGCACTTCGAAAAAGGCTTTGCCCTCGAACCTCGCAACTTAATAAAAATATGTATAAAAAGAATAAACGCGACACTGGAATCCTAATAGGTTTGGGCTTAAGATTAGTTGACAGCCGGTCCTCGTGAAAAAACAATCTGTCATAAGTAAGTCTCCATAATATTTATGCTCGAGGCGAACACGAGAGATAATTACGACAACTTTTTAACGTTGCTTAATATTTACTATAGTTGCATCGTTGGCACAGACATTAGTGTGCGCACCTACCGGATGTTGCGAAATCAAATCCCACATCTGCAGGATTTTCAAAAAATTAAAAATATAGAATTGCAAGCCTATCGGATTGAGCAAATAGCTGAAAATCATTCTCGTGAAAAAATGTGTCAAAATTAGTATAGAAAAAATAATCAGTTAAAAGAGCAATCATTTTTACACTGTCAACATAGATTATGCTGCACTTTTGGAAAGGAAATGAATATTTTTCATTCAGGAACAATATTAAATATTACATAATTGTGAAATAATATATTGATCATGTTTTATATAAATAAACCAATTCTCAAAAGTAAATACTCGTATTATTAACAATAGCGATGTACATAAAATATAAATTTCTTTTCGAATAAGCCTCAAAGCTTTCTACACACGTGCTTTGGTCGTTCGTAAGAAGAACTCGCTACTTTGAAAGCTTACAAGATTAGCTTTGACAGAGTCGAATCGAGTCTTTTTTATTGGCCAATTTTAGTCCAGCTTTACTTTGAGGTCCGCTTTGAGATACCTCTGTAAGATGACAAAATAACTTTTTTCAGGTGCATTACTTAAACTTAATAATGTCTACGTACTAAATAGGTAGACGAGTGTTATTTTACTGACTTCAAAGAACAATAATCCAAGACACTAAATATTGGATTACTTATTGTATATTTAAAAAATGTTGAAATATTTCCAAGTAATTCTCTAACATTAAATGCATTCAAATAGTATATACTGTTATATTTTTACCATTAATTATAATATTATATTTGTTGACACATATTAGATATAGTTGGAGAAAACTTCAAGGTTTTGGATGTACTGAAATGTCAATAGAACACTTTACAAGATGCTCTCGGGGTGTAGCATATGGAGCTACACAATGTTATGATGTTCATTTCAAAAAAATAGTACCAGGATAGCTAAAAAAATATTGACAGATATTTTTACTAGCAGCTTAAATATATGTAATCGGAAGATGTCTAATGATGAAACCTGGTTTCAAATAACGATCATAAAAAAAATTGAAAGTAAAAAATATGAAATCTCACAATCGATTTCCGTGAAAGACAATTTATCAATTATTCACTTAGATTATGATTTACTTATGGAATGTCTACCATGTCTAAAAATATAAATGTATTTTTACCATATTCAGTCTAGAAGTGGAGCATTTGAATCTGGATAGTGCGAGGAAAAAAGTGGAAGATATGGATCTCCGCGATGTCTTGATAAATTAGTTTTCATGACAATTGATTATCAGACAATTGTTCAACCCAATACGCATCCAGTCCTACATATTTGGATAAAAAAACGACATATTTTGGAATCGAGCCTGCATTCCCCGGATCCAAGGCGTACGCACTAATTTCTCATCTACTGGGAAGAGAATAAATATAATACGTACGTGATAAAAGTTTTGCATATTTACATGCTGGAAGATTAAACTGTTTCAAGTCTCCCGTCAGAAGTAAAAAAATAGTGATTTATTACATTCATTATATCAACTTACCAGTTACTTTAAATGGATTTGTTTCAGTAATAGAATAACATAATATGATAATCCCCTTTCGAACAAGCCGTCTCTTTTTTCTGCAGAATATCCTTTTGACATTTTTTCCCAACACGTTTTATTCGTCCAGGTCGTAGTGTTGTCGGCCTTAATCTTGTCTCTCAAAATATTTGCCTTCGCAGAATGCCAAAGCGTTTCGTGGACATGCGCTCCACATCTTTCAAGGAGAGGATTTCGGCATTGACTTTATCTAAAACGGTATGTCCAGTGTCCTTTTAAAATGCCGCGAGGACACATTGTGAGCGTGGTGTGGTATTTTTTTATGAAATTACTATGATATTATCCGTCGACAAAATAAATACACACATTAATATTTAAAATATATTTTTAAAATACATCATATATTTCTAACGAGATTGTCTCCGCGATAGCTAACAAACTAGCGTGCGCGCCTAGCAATCCGGGGATGAAGATTCGATTCCACATCTGTCGGATTTTAAAAAAATCCAAAAATATAAGACTGGATGCTCATTGAGTTAAATAATTGCCCTATAAACAATTCTTGTGAAAAATAATCTGTCAAGACATCTTCATATTGCGAAGAACCATAAACTTTGCTTTCGGAGTGGATCTTCACACCGTGTTGATCCATATGCTGCACTTTGGGAGCAAACATTGTATAAATAAAAATATAGTTGGTTCTTATTCATTTATACAGGCTATTAAGAGAATTTAAAAAATATAAAAGAAACCTTTTTAATGAAATTTGGAAGGTTATTTGCTTACCTGTAATGAGTCTTTCATCATCCTTTGCATACGGTATATACAATAATTATATTTAACATGTAAATTGCAGTGACACAGAAATATACGCCATTGTAACATGTCCTATTCGAAAGTGAAATAAATGGATCTTCAAAGTGTGGAGAAGTTCACTATCCTACTGTCTGTACAGTGTAGAGACTGGCATATAATTCATTTATATCTTAAGTAAGATGTATAGATATAAAAATTGATAGTGAATATTGCGGAATAGGATATTAGTACGCTAATAGAGTATTTTATAATTATACTTTTTTGTTGATGGACCTGATTAGTTAATTAGTTCTTGGCTGTTTTATTTCTACAAAAATGGCTTATCAGGCGATTGCTCAATCAATTGAGCATCCACCCTGTGTCTTTGAATTTTTAAAATCCTGCAAATGTGGGATTTGAATCCTCAATATTTGGATCCAAAGCGCGCAAGTCAAGCTCTCGGACTCCGAAGAAACTCCAATAAAGATAAATCAATTAAATGTGTTATTTAATTTAACACGAATAAGTTAAATTGATTATTAGATTAATAAAACAATGATTGTCATAATCAATATCATCCGGAGTCAAGTTACTGTTAAATGAAGTTTTACATCTCTTTTTTTATTCTTTTTGGTATTTTCTGATTTGAAAAATTGTTAGTTAAATTACTTTGTATCTTTATTGTTATTTCAGCAAAATCAACCACTCAATCAATAACTTGCGCACAATATTTCATTGAAAAATGCAAACTTTGTTGCTGTATGTTCATAAGCCGTATTGCCAATTAGATATTATGTACACAATGTGATTATTTATAACATTTAAGTAATAAGGGTTATTACCAAAATTTAAATATTCCTTAGTAATTTTCCATTTTAAAATCATTGTTTCTTGTTAAATATAATTATGACCACTTATAACTTCTTATGGATGGTGATATAAATCGATGAAAACATTATATTTTCTGCAATATAATTACGTGTAAATACTGCTTGTAAATTGAGACGTTTATTGTTCAAAGTGCATAAATTGAGCTACAACGTTTTAACACATAATCATATGACCACTGATTACAAAAAAAAACTTTTCACTGAGAAAATCTAAACTCTACAAGGTACTGTTAATGTTAAAATTCTTTAGAAATTTTATTGAACTTTGTTTTATTAAAATACTATCAATCATCTTATTTATTTTTTTCTCTAGCGCTTTAAGCTTTATAGAGTCACGATTAAATTATTATCTTTATCGCTGAGCACATTTTTACGTAGTGCAAAAATAAGTTGAATATTATTATTGTAAAATATTATTTGTACAAAACAACTAAAAATTTTCAAAGAATGTTTTAATTCCATAAAAAAGTTAAGGTGATATATTTTTACAAAATTGTAGGCTATTCAGTAATTCAAGCTCACCAATCAGCTGCAAAGAAAAGTTGACCAGAGGTTTTAAGGGAAAGAATGGTCAAATGGATAGTTCAGGTTATTTTATGAAAAGAGTTCAGAGTTCTATAAAAGGTTTATAAAAAGATACTCGAACACAGATCTTCAAATTGAAAAAAATAGCTGAAGGAATCTAAAAAGGTGTAAATAGTTATGTAACCGAATGTAGAGAGAAAGAAGGTTATGAACAGAGATACTCAAATGACGGTTATGAATTTGCTTACTCCGTTACTATAGAGAACAATGCATTAGTATCCAAAAATAACTAAGAATAACTAAAGATCAAATGCCAAAAATATGGTGGTTATGGGTTTTTTCTCTCAGGCCATGTTGCATGCAGGAGCTCCACCAAATGCACACTGTAGGTAGTATTTAGTAGCTTTTCAGACGAACAATTATTCGGCTTTAAAAATGGGCAAGTCAGATTAAGACTATCTTGGAGTATCTGTAATACGTGGCCGAACCAGGTCCAATGTTACAGCTGCACTTTTAAGTATCGAGGGGATGCCTGATCCATTCTTTTATCTCTTCGATGAGAACAAAGTCATACCGTCGTGTCCCCAAAATATTAGCTAACTTTTTTTTTGGGTGTTTGTCGGGTACCATGATTCGTAAAATGAAAATACCACTGAAAAGTTGTATGCAGCAGGCAGCATTTGTTTTTTGCTACATACCTATATAATCATCTTTTTCCATTCCTTAAACGAAATGTTTTATATTTGAGATAACGTGAAACTACTGAAATTTGAATCACCAGTTAATAGAGTTAGTTGATCAGACGTCCATTTACTATCAGTAAGTTAAATTTTAAGATACCTAGTTTCAAAATTATATTGTTTTAACACAGGGTTAACAGTAGATTAAGTTGCACCTAATTATCCGATTTTATCTAATCGGTATATATTATTAGTTAATCATGGCCATTAATCATTTCTAGTTTCAGAACGCACTGTAAACAGCTCGTTGCACTAACATAAAAAATAATTAACCAGGCATGTTGATAATAGTGGGGTGTATCAATCTTTGAATAATGGGACCACCCTTGAAAAATATTCTTACGTTGGTACTTGTACTAAGCACGGCGCTCAGATGGTAAACTTGATTTGATTTAAATGGACCTTCTCTACCATTAAATATATAAAATTTTATGATCTAGACCCTAGGTTCTCAAACTAGATACCGTGAGCGTATGCGGGGTGCCGCGGCAATAATCGGGAGAAGTTTTTGCACTGTTTTTTTTTTCAAACTGTATTCAAACCGCTTTAATGGTACCGCGAAATATTTTCAGTTCTACAAGCGTGCCGCGGCAAAAAAAGTTTATGACCTCTGATCCAGACATTCTAGATACCATTTTTATAAGGATTGGGGTAGGTATTTAATATGTACTTAACCCTTATGCAAATATATGCTTTTTAATATCTGTCAGAAAAAATTAAGTAATTCAAATCTCAACTCTATGTCATGGATCTCAACAGTTTTAAGATAACCAGTCAATTAATACAGCATGCAAATTTTCGCATCGTTAAGGTTTATTTTGACAAACCATCTTCGCTATAATTTGCGGTCGGACAATTGCTCAATATTTTCAACCTTGCTACTTAAGAACAACAAAAAGCAGCTTTTACGTTGAGTTTTTGTTACCAAATATAGATATCAATTACATTTTGATGACACCAAGAAGCTTTAAGCTTTAAACTGTAATAAATAAAATTAAATGGTATCAACAGCTTGAATTTAATACTTGCAGTGTCAAATGACAGCTTCATTTCTTCAAAACAAAATAAGTCAATCAAACAAGCTTCGATAGACTTTTGCCACTTAAATCTAGCTCAATATATGATTATTCACAATATAACATCATTGTACAAAGCCACGATACATGGAAATGAGTTTGATTAGAATGTACATAAAGGACCCGGTTCTAATTCTGGAGATCTAGGTAAAATTGGTGGTATCTGCGTAAACAAGAGAACATTATTTTTAACACATGAAAGTGCTTAATATTCCTTATAGTTTAAGTTAAAAATCATCTTGAATTTTGTTTGAAAATAATTTACTGATGCAATATATAAATATTAAATGCAATATTAAAAGTATTAGAATCTAGACTATAAATTTATTAGATTATTAAACGTTATTTGTTATTTTTAATACATTATTAAATTATAATAAATATTGAGTTTTGTTTATGTTGATCTATAAATAACTTATTATCATAAATTATTATACGAAATATTATAAATAAATGCCGACTAAACGTAGCAGGATATAATAAATTTAAATATCTCCAGCTGTTGCTATAAACATGTTATTCCCCTCACTGTTTTCAGAATATTTATTTATATAATTAATTAATAATCAACACACGCAAGAGCATTTCCTCACTTTGTATGAAAAATAATTCTTTCCTCTAATCCACGTCACTTCTCAGTGCAGATAATAAATGAGTAATGACACACAGTATCAAAGTAGCATTGAGTCCTTTAAAATTATTTTTAGATTGTTAGTTATGATTCTTATTATTTTGTCATGTTTGCATCGGACTAACTTAAAATTCCAGTGAGAAAGCTAATTTAATTAACACTCACGAAAGTATCGAACCTTACATTTTAAATATATCGTGATATGCATGGCTATATATTACGAATTGTGTCATATATTATAATAAATGACACAGTGCCATAATATTTATTTTTCATTAATTCTTATCATACGCATCGTTACCATTTACAAATAGGTACTAAACTATAGAATCCACAATATAAACATAAAAACTTTATCAATTCTAACAAAATTTTACTATTTGATATTTTTATAGCTATATGTTTTCTCTATTATAGAAGAATATAATTACATTATATAATATTATATAAGCTATCTAATTAATTGAAAATCGTTTTGAAAATAAAAAAATTCATTTAGTAATACTGGTTTCTTTGGATTTAAATTATTAGTGATAGACTTTATCTATAGATGTGGAGTTTAATATTGTAACGATTATAATTACGTTGGCCTGTCCTACTCATTTTTGTAAAAAAATATTAGTTAGTGATTTTTCGCTCCACGGCGACGATTAAAACAATTTTACCCTAAAATTTTGTTTCTCGAATCCCATATATACTAACGATTAAAAAAACAGTGATGCAGGTCTAGATACCCACTAAGTTGAGCAATTCGGTGACGAATAATATGAAAAATAATCTATCAATTATAAAAGTCTTGAAGCTTTTTAAAGCTACAAATATGTACTCTAATTATGTAGTGGGTACTTTCGTCAGTAGGAATCTATTCGTTTCACTGTCAAAGCAGAAATGGTATGTCAATCAATAAGCACACGGATATCGGTGTGAAAAGTTGTGAGCTCAAATTGTAAAAGTGAGCAGACAAAGCACTGGATACTCGGGATAAACAATTGGCTGACTAGAAAACCAACCATCAAGATAATTTTCAAATTTTAAAAATTAATATTCTCCACCGTAACCACTGTGATTAAAAAACTATGGTGATTGCTGATGGAAACGCAGATCTCTTTTTGTTCCATTCAGCAACAAATTGTATCATGCGTCTACAATGGTTTTTTATTGTTAGTGATAAATATAATTTACTACAGGATGGATATTAAAAACTAGATTTATTACTCAGTATTTCAATAGTAATTAATCACATATCAATATTTGAAATTACTTCACAATTGTTTTCACATTGTATTGTGTTATAAAGAGTGTCTTGTTGCTATTTGCACCGGGAACAGGTTTAATGCCATACTGGACAAAATGTTTCTTCTTCAAATGGGAAAATCTGGTTTTTACAAGAGCTAAGTGATAAAAACTGCAATCTCTCTATCGCAAAAGGCATTCGACTTATATGGACTTCGATACAATATTAATTGTTTATACAGTGGTGTATTTAAAAAAAACACAATTACCTATGTTAGTTTTATATTAGTAATAATATAAAACCAATAATATATTAGTTTTATCCTAAAATTATCAAATAAAAACCTTTGTAGTATCTAAATTGTTATTAATAAAAATAATACTATCCCTACCTGAGAAAACGAAAACATCGGCAGCAAATTGCAGTGCAGAACAAAAATGTCAAACTAACCTGCCAGTAGTAATACGAATACGGAGGGCAATGGCTTCTTTTAACGAAATTGCATCGGTTATTGATATCTTCCGCCTGATAATGATAACATGTGTAAGTAAGAGTGGATCGGTTGTTTGGGCCCCGAATCAGTTGAAATACGACCTCATGGTG
>JAGVSQ010003970.1:0-20375 GCA_022683975.1 Rhyacophila evoluta
ACCAATATTCTGTCAAGACTCATATATGAGTCCACGGTCGTTAAGCTGTTAATATTTAAATTTCGGAAGACAGCATATTGCAGTTTATTGAACAATAATTCAGATGATGGCAAATAATATTATATATAATATCAGTAGGCTGATGCTTTAGCGACCTCGTGATATCAGAGTAGATCCCGAGAAAGCCAGTTGTGGGATACAGATACTGAATTTTGGGTTTACTATACTGGGTTTTGAAAGTCTATGAAAATTACTAAATACCATTGACAAGGCGTATTCAGTAGAGCAGTCCTCCGTAACCTTTTATCTTTCACGGCACATTTGAGATTTTTCCAAAATTTCGTGACATGCCACATTCAAAAAAAGTAATAAATACCGTATAATAAAATACAAAATAATAAACTTTGGAAAAATGTGGTTGCGGAGCACTGCAGTAAAGTTAAAATATTTTGACAAACTGCGACTTTGCAAGAAGATTGTATGAAAACATGAATTTTTGGAACTGTCTAATATTCATATATTCAGTTTAGCAATCAAAAATGAATAAAGAAAAATAATAATATTAATTGTACATAGTCTTTGGTTCAGGAATATCATTATAAAAAGAGGTAAAGTTTCATAATCTGTAGGACTCTCAGAAGTCATGATGGTTTCAATGACTTGGATTGGCAGAGGACTGCAAAGAACAGAGAAGATCATAGGAGACCATGGCACCAATGATTGCTGACTTCAAAGCGTTCTGGTACTTATTTTTATAATTATTTTTTAACCACTATACCACAAATAGATAGATACCTTCACAAATCCTCGCATATTGTAATTAAATATTATATATACATCAGGTAACTTTTTCTCATCATCTTCATGAGTCAATGTTTTATTCGGCTTTTGTAATAGTTCGAAATAAGCTTTCTATACTTCCATTTATTTCTGCTTCACGCTCCACAAAACATAAACATAAATGACAATCACTAAAAGCAATCATATTACATTATAATTGATCCAGAAAATATTTTTTAAACACAAATCGTGAGAATCTAAAATGTGTGATATAAAATTGAAATAATCTAACATTGATGGTCCCTACACATACCAATATATATGCAAACACTTGGGATTTTACCATTTTCATTTCACATCTCAAAATTTGCACTCTTCTACAAAAAATGATCATTGGCCAATCATTCAAACCATCGGGCATATAAATGTTACCTACGGTATTTGAACTCGTAACCTACAGGTGTAGTTCATCATGAAATATAATATAAAAATACTAAAACATTACGTTATTAATGTCTGCACTGAAAAATAATATTTTCAAAGCAGGACCCATCAATTTTTATTTGTTAGACTATTTTGTATAATCTTATTAGCAGAAGAAGCCCTTCCAATAACCAGATTAAAATAAATCATAATGTTAAAACATGTAAAAATACTATATTCGAACAACTGCAATGTGTTTTAGCCCCAGAATTTCAATAACTTTGTCACAAAATTATTCTAGTATTTATTGGAACAAATGTCAATTTTATAAGAAAACCGACACTTATTATCTGCTATTATTTCCAGAGCATCAGCAAAGCTCAAAGGTTGTGAATATCGAAGTACAGGAAATTTAATTAGATGTTAAAGTTTTATTCACAGATTTTTTTTGCAAGTTCTTGTATCTATGCTAAAAATAAGAATAGAAGAGTTTTATATAACGCATAAATGTCGAGATGAAAGAGTTGATATAAAATTTAAGACTCGTGACCTATCACATATTGCAGTTGATCGAATGACGACACTCCCATACCACATCAATGCATACATATTTTAATGAATCGGTGGAAACTTATAGAGCTGGATAAAGCTGTTGTAAAAATTACACCAAACTCTTGCTTGACAGTCAATAATTTTGACATTTCACTGTAACGCAATTGAAAAACTATTTATAGTTGACAAGATAATACTGAATTGTTCATAAATGCCTTCATGTTAACAAAGGAAATTGTCCACTTAAATTCGGGGGCAATTTTACCATAAGGATGTATAATATATAAACGGAAACATGATTTCTATTCGGAACTTGCTATCTTGAACTCATATAATATACTGTAAATAATCAATAATTCTTAAATTCCAATGTTACAGATTCCCCAATCCAGTCGAATTTTCATTAAGTGGAATTCCAGAATCCTAAGACAGTTGGGTACTATCTACATATTCAACAGTATTATGGGATGCTGGCATTCCACAAGAGAAAGCAATATACTCACCATAAAGAGTGGATAGTGAAATAAATATCACAACAAATATTTTATGTCTGTGCCCACTGTGATTCAGTAGATAAACATGGTGTCAATTAACTGCTCTAAGCCAAAGTTATTCGAGTTCCATGTATATTTGAATAAAGACATGGACCGAATGGATTAAAAGTATGACTAGCAATCAATACAAATTAAATATTCTATATATTGTGAACAATCGATCAGCCCTGAGGAAGATGGTAATTTAAACACTTTTTATACTGCAAGTGCAGATAATTAAATGAATCTTTCCGTAATGTTCTCATTTTGAAAATATATACACGATATTTTATTGATATGGAAAACAGTATTTTATACGGCAACATTCAGGCTTTTAACTTTCTCAATAAATTCAGTATTAATTTGTCGGATATATTATAACAATTTGCAACATAAATTTGAATGACTTAGTATTCACAAAAATTTTATTCAATATAATACATCATACATTTCATCTCCTTGTACGTTGTAGAATATTGTAAAGTACAATTTTAACCATGAAGATAAAAAATGTGTCATATCTATAGAATACAGCAGTATGCAAGTCATTCATTGACAAATTTTCCTTTGTAGAATAGTTATTCCGTAAAGCGAGAGAAAGGTGTATTAAAAAAATATTAATTTAAAGACAATAAGTGTGGTAAAAAGTTTCGAACAAAAAATGAATACTATGGAATACATTTTTCCTTATATTTAAAAAGGCGGTTTTGTCTATGGAAATAAAACATTTGCAGGCAATGAAATATGTATGTTAACTTCATATAACTATATTGTAATTTAAATAGAAAACAACAGCAAAGAGATCAATTTGAAATATTATTCTGACGATATTTATTCCAGTGAAAGTGAAATACTTAAATAAAAATACTAGTAAAAAGGTTTTTTAACAATATTTCATGACATGATTTTTTACGATATTAAAATATATTGAAATAATTAATACTACTAAATATGGTTTATTATATAAAAGGTGAATCAGTGGAGCTATACCGGAAAAGATAAAAGTTATCAGTTATTCAAGGTAATCCTTGGTGGGGATGGAGTAGTGGTCTTGATTGAGGACATGAGTTTATACTATGAAATCATTTTACACAAATTACATCCCTGATATAATTGGCTTATACAATGAATCCAATGAAATTTGAAAGATATATGCCGATATCTCTCAATTTTTCTTCACAAGTACATTCAATGATTTGAAATAATGTGCACACTGTAAAATATTCATTTCATTTTAACGTGAAAAAATGATTTAAATTTTCAGTTACTTTTTGAAAATAAAATGATAAATTACACTTCATAGGATACACAAAATATTCTATATAAATATTCCGTTCCACTGGTGCACCCTCTGTGATTTACATTTTTATAAGAGATTCTTTCAACGGATGATTTTTAAATAGGAGATAAATGTATAAAAGTACTGATAATAATGCAATTAAATTTAAAAAATTAAGAGTTAAATTAACAGTCTTTTGAATTGCGAAATTCAGTTTTGCAATATTAAGAAATATAAATTCAACTCAGATTACTTACATGCAACAGATATAAGCAAATTGAATTTTTTATACAATCAACAATATGTGAATTACATAACAGTAATAGTTTTTAAATTGCAAACAGAAAAATGCAATTACACATTACTACATTACAAGTTGCGTCCGTGTTAAAATGTATAATGGAACTTGATATAAGAAATACATTTATTTCCGTTGACATTCCAGCGACAACAAGAACTATTTCCTAAAAATGACTGAAACTGTGTCTACACATTTCACAAAAGAATTCATAGTCTCAGTTTGTGTAAAATTCCTTTAAGAACGGCATGTACTATGCCTGAATGTGACTATTCTTGTGTTTTTTTAAAGTGGTCACAGCTTAACAGTCCACACAAAATAACCCGTAAAAGTTTACATCAGTGGTATGGTTAAAATGATAAAATAACGACAGCAGACTTAACTAAAAACTTGTAAAACCAAAACCTAAAATAAAAAAATTGGGACTTGAAAGTGTGTTTACGTGCTTTCCATAAAGCGAAACAAAGATTTCAACATAAAACCAGGTTCAGAATGTTTATGACTGGAAAAGATGATCTCAGGATTAAGCTAGCAGACACATTACACTCTTCAAACTGTATACACAACATGTATATTGACATAGTAAATACACTTCAACATTCATGGACAACAGTACAAAATTGTGCTTTAAGGTTGATGTATCTACCAGAATAATCCAGCCAGGTGATAGTAGCTTTTTCTTACAAAAACATTTGACAGCTGTCATCAACTGAATAAAGTTTAATAAGAATCTCATTTTTGAGCTGTTCCTGCTCAATCAAAACTTTGGTAAAGAGAGACGCTGGAGATTGTAACAATAAACTGAAGGCCACAAACAAACACTATTTATTTTACGTTTTTTTTTATGAAACAACCTAACAGTGTAGATTCTTGGAGGTAACTACTGCTTAAGCCACAGAAATTTCAACAATATTTAAAAAATATTCTTCCTTCAAGAATAAGTATGTTGTTACCATAGAGTAATGCCTTATTATACATATTATTTATCTTAATATACAATGTTTTAGATTAACAAGAATGTTAAAAAAAACAACACTTGATTGAATGACTTTAAGTTATGATTGCATGGTAGAATGATATCCATTACATATACCAGTTCTAGAAAAGGATGTAGTGGTTTCGCCTTGAAGCTGAAAGCTTGGTCTTATAATCTCCTACCTTCTTACAAGACGAATTCTAGAATCCCAATCACATTTTCTAAGAGTGTTCACTTCAGTGTTACTTATAAAGGAAGAACATCTTCAATTGTTTAAAAAATAAATCGATAAAATTTTAGTTTTTAAATTTGTGGTGGCCCTGAGGTGATTGAGAAAGCGTTTTTTCATCAAGGCTCAGTAAATATTTAATCAGAATATAAATCATGCATATTCTAGCACACACTAACTTCATGAAAACGTGTTTCTGGGAAACTCGACACTTTGACGAGTATTTTACATTTTAGTGACATCGCGGAAGTTGTAGAGGAAAATCAAATATTCAGAATTACTGGTACAGTATTCCTTCTAACTTTATCTCAATAACCTATAAAAATTACAATATTATTTATTATTAATAGGAAAATTGCAATAATTTGTACACATAACCTCATTTTTTGTATAAACGCTTCATTTTATTTGGCAAATCGTAATCCCCGCGGATAACGAGGTATTACATTAATTAACATATCCCACATTTTTAAATTTAGATGTACAACTTAATGACGTATTGCGTTCTTTGCTTGTGGCCTTTCAATTATTGTACATTAAAGGGACAACGTATTCATGTAATGGCGAAACCATGAACTTATCAAAAGGATATTACATCATATATACCATATTTCAGAGTGGGTGCAAATATTTGCTGCAACCGACAGACCATTGTTCGCGGTTAGATGAAATTTGGCCGTTGTTTGGATGACCGTGCGACACATGACGCAGATCGTGGGTCATCAGTCTACTGCTTGTCTTCTGGAATCGGTTTCTTTTCATATTTGTTTATTCCCAATTCGTCCATGTATTTCTCCATCAGAGCATGCCTGAAAATAATGTTATATTGTATTATTAACAACAAAAAGTATAAGGTAGTATGTATTCACAAATGTAAGAGCTACTGTTCTGCTAATGATACCAGAAGGTGGCACATTCCAAAGTTTGAACAGTTCCATGAGCCAATTTTATTATATCTATTAAGAACCAAATAAGACGGAATCATTTAAACAAATTGTATTACATTTATTATATTATCGTGTTTATTTTATGAAAATATAAATGGTCTTACTTATCGTATAGTCCACCGCCTGGCAGAAGGTCAGGTAACAGTCTCAGCTCTGTAGCAATTGCCGTTGGGTCCTGCTCTCCTTCCTGGATCAACTCTGTGAAGTTCAACAGAAAATATTGTTATTCATCCGAAATAAGAACTAAAAAATTTTAGTAACTGTGAAAGACTTCAATTGACTATTAACAATATAATTAGATAGCATCTGACAGAGAAATCAGTTTTCAAAAATGGATGATTTACTCTTTGCACCGTATACTAAATCTTGAAATTTAATTCTCATCTAATCTCAAAAAAAAAAAAATAATATTGTCTTATCTATAATAAATCTTTTGATATTTTTCATCTGGCAAGTTAAAGCAAAAAAGATATGTGCATTCTGTATTTTTTCTGATCACATAGACAGCTAGTTGTCTCAAAGCAGAAATAGTGCATTCATATATTTCGTATCAAAAAGGCTTGATTACGAAACACGTAATCAATAAAATCGGCTGTAATTAGAACCTTGGCCTTAAAAATGCAATGACCTTGTCAACACCGGGAAGCCAAGCAAATGAATTGCTGTAAATAACGGGTCATTGTTAAAAGTGCTGCCAATGATTGTTCTTTTGTTTAAGTTGTCATAGTTTGGCAATCGCCCAATCACAAATGAATAAGCATGAGCCAAAAATATTAATACAAGCAGTGTTTTGGTATCAATAGAAGAACGGCAAGGTGTAATTCTGAGGGACTGATTAAAATAACAGAATATAGTGTAAATTTTCTCAAATTGTTTGTTTCGTGAAATTTCTTCAACTCTTTCATTTTTTCTTTTATTCTCATATCCTTCTTCTTTGTTTACATTCTAAATTATTTAAAATCAATTTCCATCAAGCACCATCATTCGAAAATATTAATTATTCTTTGTTTACTTTAAACTCTTTCAATGCGGACGACACATGTGTGTATCCATCCAAATGACATAACCATTTGTCCAAAACGGGGAACGTGTTAGTACATATTTCATAGGCAAGCGGTGAGTATATAAGCTTTGATCGGTTCATATGAGTCATAAAAAACAAATCCCAAACATTTTTTTATACTTTTGACTTTTAGTCCTTGTATTTAACAAGAAGCCTACGATATTTGTATCGACACAGTCGTTTTTCCGCATTCAAAGCGTTAATGAGTCTTACACGTTATACTTTATAATCATATATTTTTAGTCTTGACAGGATTCACCAAATAAGATATTCTTCAGTTAAGACTATCCAAATTGATAAACCCTATCTTGACCTATGAATCATGCGGAAAAATAAAAATAAATTATTTCAAAATATTAGTTTTAATCTTATTCGTGTGCGAATATAAGCAATTGTCAACCATTTGTAATAGATAAGTATATGACGATTTCTCGGAGTGTTTTCTATTGATTTTCCTCATTAAAGCTATACGATAACTACAATTTTACTTGTGAATATTTGAGTTGCCGCTATTCACTTTTGAGTTAATAGTACTTAGTATAGATCAAACAGTAACATATCCCAGTATTTTTAAAAATATAATGTTATTTGAGTTCAATGTAGTAACTATTTTTCTTGGTCCCTTTTTGCTAAAAATTGTGTCCACTTAATATTATGAATTTTTAATGAGTAACGCTATCCGATTTGTCAAAATTGAATACGTACAATGAATGTGCCACATGATGGTTAATGGCCACACATTGGTGAGGTGCTTTATGGTCAGTGGGTCAGTAGAAAAATGGCACTTCAGTATTTGATCTGGGAGTCACTAACAAGAAACTCAGGAAAAATGTTAGCCTGCTTGAAATATGCAAGGTCTGGATACTGAAGTAGATTAATAAGAAAGTAAACTTCTTAAAAATATTTACAGATCAGTTGTATAGACGTACACTTGGACAAGTCAAGTTATCATTATATAATAAGATATCGAGTGAAGAAAGCATTAAGGCACATCCCATCCCACTTATTTCATTCTTTCCTTCTATTTGCCATTGGACAATTAAAAAATGTAACAAATTAATTGGAGAGTTCTAGACATTTAACAATTTTAATCTCTGAAACTTGATAATAAAATATTTTCAAATGCTGTTTTATTTTTACCCACTACATCAAATATTTAAAGATTCTCTGGAAAGCAATATCATTAAGTTGTATACATGCTATTTAATAGGTGTTTTAGCCTTTTCCGTACTTGACAAATTTCCTGATTGTCGGGAGATACGAGTCCTGGCGAGTTATGTTGTAATTGGTACACTCCAAGTAAGTAAAAAATTCCTATTGTAATATTATATAATTGAGCTATTTGTTATTAACTGTTTTTAAATATTTATGTTAGACTATCATAAAATATTTGTATAATAATTACTCGAGAATTTTGACAGTTTCAACTTGTACATCAAATTAATATTCCAATAAAACACGCTAATACTATACAGGTAATTCTCCTAAAACACAGTATTGCTCTTACACGATAAGATAATTCCGGAAACCCTCGTATAGTACGGCAACATACAACACGGTTTCATTCTATTACGTTAATGAAAAAACCTTCATACAATACAGTTATTTACAACTCCATTTTGTATAATATGCATGAATACATTTTTTTACAAATTTTATTAGAGACACAACATGCAAATGTGAAGTTTACAATGTTTGCCTCTGAGTACCATAGCACTGCATTTTATAGGAACATATCTACCGTGTTATAGGAGGGTTACCTGTATAAGTCTATAATGGTAAGTAAAGAGTGCATCAGAAGAATAAAAATATTCCAAATCAATCCCATGTTCTCGACATACAAACATCAGTTCAACTTCACTCTCTATCGCTTTCATATATCTTTTATCAAAATAAATTTAATTTAACATTCTCATTCAAATACTACAATATTTCTTTCCTTATAAGTAATATCATTAATGTTATTTTAGGCTTGATTCCTATATTTAGTTCATTTAGTTAATTCAAAAATAAACAATGGCTTGTAATATATCTCTGAAACCCAATTTACAACAGGAAAATGGTCAATAGTCATTGTGATAACATATTTAAGCTCTAATGCTTCGGTTAATATTAGTAATGAATGTAATCTTTATTCTCAAATGCTTTCCGGGAATACTGCATCAGCTATTGAGAGATTTTTAAAATGATTCCACTCTATTTTCAATCCTGGCTCATATTCAAATTGTGCACTGACTCCCAATCTTTTAATGTTTGCATAGTATTCAAGTATCATACTACAAGAAATATAATAAAAGAACATAATAATTGAATAATGATTGCAAAGAGAATACTGTTTGTGAATAGTTCAGCTATAAATACTGTCACATTACAATCGTAAGAATGTATGAGCAACAATAATTAAATGACCATTAAAATAATTAGCACAACAGAATTTGATTTTTAAATTCAACTGTGTAAGATTTGCAGACATCGACATAAACCATTTTTTGTTTCCTATTTTTCACCTTTTTTCAAGCTGCGTGTATATATACAAATATACACTTATAATAAATTACGACTCACCCTGTTACAGGTCAAATCTCTTTATAACGAATACCGAAATTTCCAGTATAACTAACGAATATTTTTTGCTGTGCCCAACATTCGTACTACATGTAATAATATTTTTCCTATATTTAGTATAATGAAACAAAAAGGATGATCCCATGAATTTCGTTATTATGGGATTTAGCCTACATAATATATTGTATAGACAAAATGATCTACCATAAGAATATAACTAACTGATAAGTATCACTACAAACCACAATTTTGTTACTTGCAAATCATTTGAAAAGATACAGCCTGAAAATGCTGAAAGGACCCAAAACACAAATTACAATTTAAATTGAAGTTTATAAATTTAAATGTAGCTTCCGAGTGTTTTTACTTAAGTTTTTTGTAACTATAATCCAAAACTGTTTATTTCACATTATTTCTATACTTTATGTAATATTATATTTATAAAACATTTCTATAGTTATGATTGACTATTGTATTATTGAGAAATATTTCAACGTAGCATAATGACGTAGCGATCGAATTAATATTATTAGATTCTGGTTATTTCGATAACATAGGCATGATGGTTAGCATTCGCACATCGGCACTGGTGGTTGTGAAATCAAATTCTGCTGCTGCATATGGATTCGTATTGATTCAAAGACGCAGGACTGGAAGCCTAATGAGTTTTAAGCAATTGGTAATAACTAGTCCTCATGAATTCAAGATCCTTATGCTTCGAAGTGGATATTTCAAAAGCAAAAATTCTGGATATAACCACAGTTTCTAGGTATTTTTAAATACGTTGGAATTAAATTATTGGTCATTCAACGTGGTTTAATCAATTTCTTTCATCGATATTTAGCTCCAGGACAACGGATTGGATACATCATCACAAAAAGTAAACTAACACTATACTCTCACAACCATAATTTTTACAATTTAATTTATGGCCACAGCTTCCTTCACCTGGCCTTATCAAATATAGCTCTCTTCCAATTTGGCAGTTATCGATAATTCCATACGGTCTGCATTTTCTTGGCCCGGCCCTTCTAAGCCGCATCAGATTACCGATTATTACTTTCCTTGCAGATTTTTATTCAGCCATTTGGTACACATGACACTGCCTATTTTGACTGAGCACTGCGTCATATCTTCTTATCCATGTGCTCTTGATTCGGTTTATATTTATGGTCGAGAAATATTCTCTCGAAAATATTCAAGGCAGTTCTATCTTGTAAGTAGGAAGCATTTCTTCTAAAGTGTGGTGGCCCATACATCTAATGAAGTAAAATGATGCTTTTCTAACTTACGTGTATAAATTATATTATTTTGATTCTAACTTGTGTAAATTAAATTATTATACTGTGACAGTTTTCATTACATAGAATTGTCAATAAAAATAAGCTTATACAATCTTGCTAAACAAGAATTATATACTGTCCTCCATAATGCGTTGTACCATGTTTACAATCAATCAAAGACTTGATAAAAGTGCGACAGCCAAAACCATTATAGATAAATCTCCGAATTATAATTCAGTACAACCATTTAATTATTGCCAAATGAAATTCAACCAAAAAAATGCCAACTCAATAAACAAAATACATCCACCAATGAGTTAAAATATAATTATCATGCGACAGGACAGGATATAGCAAAATATGTATATATAATAAATTGCATGCAATATACATTTATAAAGAAAAAACGAAATGAACAAAAAGGGGTCTAAACTTTTACAAAACATACATAAAATAAAACATCCAACAATCAGATTCAATTATAACATTTATTTACCGACTATAAAAATATTTGGCTTTGAATATAATAATAACAATAATAATATACTAAGATTAATACTTTAGGCACATTGATTTATTGAAAGAGGTATAGGAAGATTTGTATTTTTTGTATAGAATAGTATAAACAATAAAATATTTTCCATATATATATATATAAATATTGGCAATACTGTGTAATATAGGTTTATATATTTTTTATTTTGTTAGTTTGGCGCAGGGAAAAAAATACTTTATTGTTAGTACATATTAAAATTATTCCAATCCCACACTTAGTTAAAAAAGAAATTCATATTTTGGCACTCTAATTTGGTCGGACTTCTTTTGACTATTTTTCTAATTTTTCCATCAATTTCCTACAAATTGAAATAAATAAATTAAAATATGCAATACTTTAAAAATATATCATCTTATTATTAAAATAGCTACCTAACTAATTATTGCAATTTACCTGAATAATATAGTTTATAGTTAAGTAGCTTAATTATATTTCAAAAGAGGTAAAGACTTTTTACACAACCCAGCAGTTTTAAAACTTTTCTTTTAACCCTTTGATTAGTGAATTAATGCACACGTAATAAACACAAAAATCTTTCACTAATACCAATTCACCTAATATCATAAAATCAATGGAAACGAACTTGATAAACTAAAAGGTTTATCCAAATTAGTAAGAATGTGTATAGAAACACCACATGTGGCGGCTCCCATTTTGTAATCAAAGGAATACTTGAGGACAAATTTGAGCCCGTAACACTGATTTATATGTTTTTAGAAAAAGCGTAAGAGAATTTTTGAACTCATTTCATTCGTATTGTTTAGGTACATCATTGATCTATCTAGTATTTATATTAAAAGGAATAACAACATTTTATTAAAAATATAAAACAATGGCTTTGACGTACATATATGCCCCTAATAATAAAAGGGTTACGAGCACCCTTATTTTTTATAACTATTCTAGAAATGGATGTCCCTGTTTTTCTTGATGAATCTTGGAGTCAAACCATACATATCTACCCATATTTTTCTGTTCTGTGACGTCACAAATAGAATGAGGGTTATCTATTATTTAGCACACAACAAAAGATATTCAAATCTGATAAAATACAATTAATCTCATTTACTGAATTTTGTTTTGAATATACTGTCACAAAAGAGTTTATCATACTATACTTCCGATGTCATAAACGTAGATAGAAAATGAGCCCTGAATAGATTTTGAACCTACATGAACTTCATGGGCCAGCTCTTATTGAATTAATATTGCCTGAATTTGAGCCCTTCTATGAAAAAAAATCATTACCTTCAATATATATGTGATAAGACACATTTCTAATTCTAATTTGGCTTGCTATCCTAGTATACTAAAAGCATAGTAAAAAGTCATGTATATATTGGTCACAACAAGTAATAGACACGTTTAAGTATGAGAAATACGTCTAGAATTTATAGAAAACAATTTTGTGGAAGTATCAGACATTAAATAACTTCATTACTATTGAGATATTTTGAGATACAGTAAAACCTCTAAGTAACAGACTTCGGATATAATAGACAAAATATCTGTATAAATGTAATGTGGAAATATTGAAAAACTTGATTGATGACCAAGATGTAGACATGGATTTAGAAGTCTGCTTCATCATCTTTACTTTATCTGAGTAATCGTGACTAAAAGTGAAATAGTAGATGATATTATGGTCTTGAAAAATGAGGATATAAGGAAGATAGCGAGAAAGAAGAAATAGCACGAACAAAAAGAAATTTATCAATAAGATTGTGTCTCGACTAATGTGTATTCACTGTTCGGCACATAAGAAAATTCGGGTACAAATATTTTTATAAAAACGCATTGGAAAAACCCATTTTTAAATAGCAGACTATCGGCTTTAGCAAACACCACCTCATCCGCATTAGTCGAGATTCTACTGTATTACTAATCATTGTGAACTAGCTATATTAACTAATAAATCAATCAATTAACGACATAAAAATATTTTCAATAAAAGGATTTTTATTTTCTCGATTCAATAATGGAACTCGCACGACATAGATAATTTAAATTTGTTTTTTTTTTTGTCAAATATATGCAGAATTAGAGCCATTTTTCAACGATAGCAGCAACGTAGTGTACATTTCAAAAAAAGCGGTATCATAAATAGATATTACGCAAGTGATTCAAAATGTCAATGTATAATGAAAAAACCTTTCTTATGAAACGTTGAGAATTTTATTATTCTGAATAAATGAATTAATTTACGTGAGCCTAGCATCTTTAATGCATGTCCAGAATGACAGTTGAAAAAGTATGCGTGTATCAAAAAACGAGTACACGTGGAATATATTACAGAAGATTTATATTGCAATTAATGGACGACACAAAATGTATCACGATTCGTGAATCAAGAGGTGAGATTCTAACTAAATGTTTGTTAAAACGCCGTTACAATTGTACTGCGAAAAAACCCTAATATATTGCATAAACATTCATTATAAATCATTATGTTGAAGTCGGTTCAAATCAACAGAATAACGTTCATTTGGCACGTTGACATTTCGATATTGTCCGAATAAATCTGCTAGTTAATATTAATTATTAATGAAAATATTTAATATCAAGCTACACATAGAATATAACTTTATCAACAGGCAATATTTATAGCATTTTCTACGGATATCACAGAAATATTAATATTATAACTACAAGATTATTTATGACACAAAGTTAAAAATTTGAAAACTGTTCTATCATTTAGAGTTCAAATAGAAACTACCTCAAGACCTGTTTTTAAACTATATTATTACATAAGTATAAAAAGGCAATAACAGTGGCCATACTAATATATTGAGGTTGCATAACAGTTTGAAATTCATGAAAAAGCTTCCATCTAGCTGATTATAAATTTTATGTTTTTGACCATTTGCATACACTCTCAAGTGTTAAATCTATCAAAATTAAACTCTGCTTTAACCAGTGGCGTAGCTACGTATTCAGCGCCCTAGATAAGTAAAATTGTTGCGGCCTGCCTAAATTTTTTTACTTCTTTCCAAAAATTATGATTTCTCGTTTTTTCTCGCTTTCTCGCCGAATTATAATTCTAAAATATGTTTTACAATGAATAAAATTATTTTGCTGTTGTTGGTAGTATAAAAGCTTTTCAGAGACAATTCAATAAAAAATAGAAATATTAATTATTTCATAGATTTTTTTAGACCTAAAAAGCACCTCATTTTTTATAATCTTAATTTCTCGATACTATTAGAACAATTTAATGAAACCGAGTATTATTAAAAAGAAGTAAAATTGAAATGGAACAGAACAGTCAAAATCAGAGCTTTATACATATATTATACTTTTCAATAACCTTTATATCATATAAGCCATATGCAGCAGTTTTTTTCATGCAATATATAAATCACAAAGCCCGATGCAGATAGTAAGGCATACATAGTGTGAGTGTATATTTATAAAACAATCTCAATCGCTTTCAACATTAGTATCAGCACCAACTCGGAAGTAACTTAAGCGAAAGTCGAGATAATTATGAGAAGAAACTAAGAGGAAAGCATCGAAATATAAGTTTGTCAGAATTACAGAATGCTGACATAAACTGGGAAGATCCGAGGAGGGTGGTAAAATGAATTCTTTGAAGCTTCATATGCTGTCCATAACTTAAAAAGTGAATATTAACAAAGATATTTAGGATAGGATGTTTCGAACGGTGATAGAACTTACAGCAAATAAATAAATGCCTCTTTATTGAAATCCACAACCAACCCAGTAACAGCATTTGTTTATTTTGATTGCACAAACAAAAATTCTCAATGAGAACTATATCGTGAAACAGTTCAATCAATGTTGAAGGGATTGGGTATGTATGACGTATTGATCAAACCACCAATCGATACCGACTCATCGTCTTGCAAATATAATTATACAAATACATACATGCACATGCTCTGACTCAGTGGTATTCCAAGAAAATTAATTATTTATTGAAGACTTAAATAAAAACAGACTGGGAATGGTATTGGGGGAAGCATTTTTCTAGCAGTAGATCAACCATTGCTTATGTGACTGCTTAATTGTAATGTTTTAATAAAATCAAGTAAACACAAAATTTTAAAAGGAAATTTTAAAAAAAATGACTTTTTAAAACAATCATCATTGTATCCCTGTCATTCTAGAATAAAACTAGTCTAGTATGGAGTCATAACATATAAATAAATTTTGAAATAGGGTAAAATATATAGTTATCGGTCATGTGGCTCAACAGTGATTGGCCACTTGGCAGTTAAAACAAAAACAAAAATGGCTAATCACTGTGTAGCATTTATTTTTCAGGTTGTGTTCATAGGATTCCTAAGTAGCATTTAATAATATATATTATTAAAAGTAACTGATCATTATGAAATCTATTTACTGGAAAACTGCCAGCTGAGAATTGTACGTTGCACTCTTCATGGTTTGGCTTAGTTTTTCAAACACACATTTTAAGTAAAAAATTACTAAATACTATTTGAATCAACTCCCCACTTGAAATTACAAAAGATATCTAAGAATTGAAAATTGTAGTTTTTTATAAACGATAATTATGTTATATTTGATATGAAAACATTAAATGATGATCACTATTACAGTTATTTAGTTTTCACGACTAAACATAGATTTTAGGACAACAGACTCCTGATCAAGAACTAATAAGAGAACAATTAATAGACGCATTCACGAAGTTTATAATCTACATCAGTGCTCCGCAAACGCTGTGCCGCTGAGAAGAGTGGCACATTTCTCCAATATCTCCAACGCTACGGTGGCATTTCTTTTTATTTCTCTTGTCGCATGCCCCGAAATTTTGGAAAAAACATCAAGGGCGACATGAAAGAAAAAAGTTTACGGAGTACTGATCTATATCACAAGTGCTAACTGAATCAGTTAGTATCAATATTCAGCATTTTTTGTAGAAGTATGTGACATCATTAAATTCCATGAAGAATGCAATCGACAACATCGAAAAGCATTTATTCATCTATTCTCTATGTCATTATTAAAAAAACAAATATCACAAAAACAACGACACTTAGAATAGAAGAAAAAACTTATTAAAATGTTTTCAATGATTTTATCATGTCTATAAACTGATACGGTCACGTACTGCCACTTTCCTGAGGACTTCAATATTCTTGCCTACCATTCAGATGACCGCATCACACCAACAAAATGAATATCTCAACAATATCTATCTGCTTGTACTATAATAATTTATGGAATCAAATGGTTTACTTAAGGAAGTAATATATTTAACAACAATTTGACAATCGTGTAATTACGTTTTTTCAAATACTCAATACGCATGCAATATGTCCTTATGCTATTTAAATTCAAAAGCATTCGAAATTTATAAATATTTATGTATTATTCACAGCATGTGTTTCTACTTTAAACATCTTCAAAACCAGACTATCTGCAGGTTGAAGGATTTCATAATTGAGACATATCTTGATGAAATAATCTAAGTTCTGATGTTTCTTTTTATTTATGGAAACCTTAACCAGAGTTTACCTAATTGACTTTTACTGTCATTACCTACTCAAAGCTATTATAAATCTCAATGACTGTAAAATAAAGATGTATAAAAAATCAGCAAAAAAGCAAATAACTGAATAACATAACTCATGTGACTATTCTAATATCGGTTGCAGTGAAAGAATATTTGAGAAAGTAGGTTCATCATTGAGTTTGGATTAGTGGTGACAATGATTCTACGCAGAAATATGAAGAGTGGCTTGCTATAACATGGAAGTTTATAAATATTAAATAGCTTTTAGTTTAAACTCAATTTCCATCACGCATTATCGTACAAAAGTATTAGTTAATAGTGCAATTTGTCTTGTGTCAGTTAAATTCGTATGGCTTCATTTCGATAACAAAGGTCACTGTATAAGGCGAGCAAAAGGTGCTAGTGCTGTGTGGGTCAGACAGTGTGAGTAAAGAGTCAGGGGTGTCCCCGACGGGTGGAATGCTTCCGTCCGTGATGGCGGACGTGTTGTGAATAGCAACCTGTGATGCGGCTGTACATGGCCTCCTCCAGCCGCTTGTCGGTGCGCTGCGCCTCGGCTGACGGCTTGGGTGCACCCGGGAACGCCACCAAGACCACACTCATGTTGTCGTAACTCCCCTGCAACACATAATATTATAAGTCACAACCGTGTCTACTATTTTGAAAGAAATACAGTAAAATCACTGTATAGTGTTTTTATTCAAAATAATAGATATCAGTAAACAATAGATGTGAAAATAGATGAAATTATGCATAAAATAATTATTAATTAAAATGATCTTTCATCCTCGTTTCTTTTTATATGTTGGATAAATCATTCTTCTTGACATAGACATCCACAATATCCAAAATGTAACTTCATCATATCGACTGTAATCTTACTTACTTAATAATTCTTATGATGTGTAAAGAAATGAATGATTATTTATATTGCACAGACACATATAATGTCACATAAATCAGTCCTATGGGTTCAAATTTGTTCTCAATTCATCGTTTAATTCCAAAATGGGAGTGGCCATATGTGCTAATATTGTACAGATTTTAACCAATTCGGAAAGACTTTTTAGTTTATTTCGTTCATTATTTGGAAATAGAAGAGCATCATTTACTAATCGGCATATCCAATTCAATTCATTTTATGATATTAGATGAATTGATATCAGTGAAAAATTTTAGTGAAACACTAAAACTCGTGTTTTATTTACCCAATCTGATATTAATATAATAAGTTATTTAAGAAAAACCAATAAAATTAATGTAGTGGGTGTCCTTTTCCCTGGTCACAAATTTTAACGGCCATCTTTTTTTCAAATTTAAAGGTAAGTTTAGATACTAATTCAGTATTGTGAGCTTATATCCTTTTAATAGAAAGTGTATTAAGTTGTATGCATTGTGATTAATGAACGAAAGCAATTTTGAAAAAACTTAGGACAATGTCCTTTTTTTTCCTCTCTACAGCCGATATATATTGAACTAATAATGTATATTGTACAGTGACAGGGTATAATTTTATGTACTGAAGTAACTTGAAGTTATACAATAGAATCCTGATCTATTAAAAAGTCCCAAAAACTCTTTTTTTCTTAAATTTTTACATATATTGCAATACATCATTTATCGTTTAGTTTAATAGGTTCCTTATAAATGATAAAAGACCTGAAAAAGACCATAACAAAAAGGTGATGAAATTTATTTAAGAACACAATCAATAAGAATGATTTATAGATATTAAAATATATTGTTTGTGAGATATGATACAAATATAAGTAAAAATTAATTATTTCATGAACAATAAATTCTTTGAGATAATTAAAAATGGAAATGTGGTAAATAATAATAAGATCAACATAACACAATAATATTTTAATATGAGGTTTAGAAATAATTATTGTCATAAATTAAATTTCAATTCCCTAACATAATGACTCACATGTGACCAGCTCTGAAAGACATTTAATGAATGCAGCTATCTGTAAACTTTATCGATTGCTCTTGCATGTTAACGATTAGCAACTCCTTTCTTAGTCATATGGTGATGAGTATGGCTGGCAGATGATTTAAATTGATTTTTTACATTTCAACAGTGAAATAATCTAGATGCAGGCGTAGAATATGGTAATGTGTAAATATAAAAATGTCAGAAATATCTTCAATCAGTACTCAAACTCATAATGGTATACCAATGGTAAGTACTGAAGCCACAGTTATATCTGGAGACAATCATACACTTGCTAAGGTTTATATTCAGTTTTAAATTTTCATATTAAGTCAAATACTGCTACAGCGAATACCGAAATAGCGAAATTTCCAATATAATGAACATATCATGGCGGACCAGAAAACCAATACCTATTTCACATTCCTTTATAACGAAATAAATAGGGTGATTTAGCCATTTTTGTTCTATCGGGATTTGATAGGATACATAATTATGTCTAATAATGCTGGGATTTTTAGAATTCTCCAGTGCCCTTAGCAGTATGCTTTAAATGTCATTCCATTTTCGGAGACATGGCTGTTAGACGACAGATTGTATGAAAATACTTCTGTTGAAAACCATGACTAACCCTCCATTTATGATTGAGAATATACCTTACAAAGCATCGAAAGACAACATAGAAAAATTGTAAAAATAGATTAACATCATTGCAGAATATTTACCTGTAGAAATTAATTAAGTAAAATGCCATTTCTATTTAGTTAAAATTTTCATCATACTATAAAACTTATGCATTTGCAGATAGTAGTGTTTCATTATAAAGGCATGATTTAAGTTTCCATCTGTTTTTTTTAAGTTTCGGTGACTGAGTAGGAAAGTCCTTTTAGTTTTTGGAACTCAAAACCGGTTTCAAACTAATAGAAGAATGAAAAATGTGCATGTTTTTAACGTGTATTTAGAAGCAGTATAAAGATACGTAATGAGTTGAGGGATTAATTAATAAACAGCAATCATAAAAAATCTGTAAAGATATATTTCAGTCCAGTAAAATCACAATATAACAGACAAAATATCAGTTAATAAGTGAAAAGACAAAAATTGGAAGAATTTGTTTGATGACCAGATGAAGAAATAGATATAGAAGCGTACGAAGTTCCTGATTACTTTAGAACAATACAGAATAATGTTGAAGAATAAGTAGCTGATGAAAATGTTTTACAGTGGTTAAGAGTAAATGAAGGTGACCCTGGATATCGTACCACGACTCAAAGTGAAAAGGCAGATGATGTTACTGTCTTAGAATATTTTGTAACATTTTCGTAAATTTTAGAATTGTCACATTTATTTTCTTAATAAAAACTGCACTCAGAAAACCAATTTTTATACAATGGACTTTTGGCTTTAATGGACACCCCTTCAATATATCGAGGTTGTACTGAATTG
>JAGVSQ010003971.1:0-20374 GCA_022683975.1 Rhyacophila evoluta
TTTAATATGTTTGTTATAAACATATGTATATCGTGTTGTTAATGTATTAAACTTAAAATTTGTAATGTTGCAACATGTATAAAGTAAATAAATAAATAATAGTTTCCTGTTTACAGATTTGATAAAATATTCGATATATTTTAAAAATCTGTATTCAAACTACAGTAGAACATATATATAACGGATTAATGCAGGCGAGGTGGTGTTCGTTAAAACAGAAAGTTCACTATATTAAAATCGGTTTTCAGAATGCATTTAGCTATAATTAATAGATTCGAAATAAGAAACATTAATTTTTGTTTGCACTTTCGAAGTACGCTATTTTTTCATAATCAACTTTTTGCTGTACGGTGATACAATTATGAAGCATTCCATGTTTTAGAAAAAGAGTTCTTTTCACTATCTCCCCTCCGAAAGTAGAGTATGTGAATTTCCGCAATGTGGAGACATGTTTTAGCAAATTATTTTTCACGAGAGCTGTTTGCCAAATGATTGCACGGTCCATGAGCATCTATTTTTGTGTGTATTTTTTTTTAAAAATCCAACATATAGAAGAATTGAATTTGTAATTCTTGGATCTGAAGCACGCAAGTTAATCTATCGGCTACTGGAAAGAGAGTTACAGACGGGAGATAAATACGTTAGAAAACCAAGAAAAACAAATTTTACATCCTACAAATATTGTTACAATTTTTTCATTCGTACGTCCTACTTATTTTTCTTTCACCTTTACATAGATTAAAAGATTTAATACTAGAAAACTATATTAAAAAACTATTTCAAATCATTGAGCCAAGTTCATTTCGAGATTAAGATTAGGTATAGATAAAGTAAAAACGTAATTTATGCAGCTCACAAAAACGTGAATGTATTATAAATATGGATTTACGTAAAATTTCTTTAAATTACGTTCTTGAAGACCGATTCATTTTTCTGTTTCAACCAATGCTTATTCCATTTGAACAAAGTACAACGAGAGTATCTCAACAGTCCGCGAGTATTTTTATAGTGTTTAATTGTTGGCCGATCGGTGAATATCAAAAGCTGTCATTCAGATTGACTGATCGGTACCTTTGTTGGGGTATACGGACGCCTCACACTTTGGAGCTTCTACCTCTGTGGATGTTACCTGTGACTGTGTACCATAAAGAAACCCATCAAAGATGAGCTTCGAAATCTTTTAATACCTTCAAACGCAGTTCAAACGAATATCCTTAAAACTTTTCTTTTTTACAATATGGTGATTGTTAAAATTTGCTGAAAAGACATTTTATTAATTTTATACGAATTCTTTCGAAATGAAAACGTATTCTATTTTGTTGTTCTAATAAAAGTGTACCCGTAGATAAGAATTAGTTTAAAAATTAGTTCGTTCTTACCATGTCCGCTCTGAAGGTAAGGCATATGGATCTACACAATGTGATGATGTCCACTTCAAAAGATGTGAATCTTCAGTATGAAGACATGTCATGACAGATTATTTTTCACGAGAATCGGTTGTCAATCAATTGCTTAACCCAATGGAAGTTTTCAAACCTAAAAAATGCAACAGGTGTCGCAAACAAACCAAATTCCCCGGATGCAAAATGGGCATGGTAATCTCTACATTACTGGGGAAATAATCTATTCTAATCGAACAATACCGCCAACAATTCTTATGTCTAATGGTGTGGCTATCGGAGAGAGCAATCCTAAAGATTGTTAAAGTTTTATAAAGCTTTGAGATATATATTTTGGTCACCATGTGGTACTACAAAATAATACTTGTAATACAACGCTAAACTCAATGTTTTTTCCTGGTAAATTCATAAAAATATTTTGTATACAAAAAATATACTCAAAACCAAACAGCATTTGGTCTCAATCACTCGTACCTCCTCGATTTACATTATCACTCTTGTACTATAATGTTGACTTTGAAACAACCTGAAAAGGTGTAGATATTTTGATATGATTCTTTTGCATTTGTATTAGAAACATGCATCCTTTGCAGTAATTACTAAGGCTACGTCATGTCCAGCATGAATGTCTTCCATTGCTAACTGCTCCTGACGTTGAAACAATAGTGATTTGACTGTAAAGACAAATGAAAAACATAGGTAAATATATTGTTAAATTTCATAAAATTTAGCAGTATAAGATATATAATTTTGTTAATTAAGTCGCAGTAATATAAAGCGCTCAGTTCCTGGAAAAAGTTCAACACCTTGAAACATATCGCATTTCCACTGGCGGTAAATGTTTTCAATCGAATTTTATCCTGCGTTTCCTTTTTACAAAGAGTTGAATCATATTATTATTTAAAAACTAATAATATCATTCCAAGCCCCAGCTGGCGGGAAGTCTCTCTTGTAATATGATTATAACAACGACAGCTTAGCAAATTTCGGTCAAACATACACGACAAATTGCCTTTAGTTTATACGATCATTTTACAAAACCTTCTTTATTTATAAACATTATACTAGAGCCTAAAGTAAATTGTCTGCTTGATAAGATTTTCATTAGATCTTCTAGAATATTCTTTTTATTTTATCAGCACTTAGCTTTTCCATCGGCTCAATGGTGTACTTCTATAGATTACCATACGATTCATCAGTTTTATTTATATATTTTTAATAAAATTCTATCGGAAAGTATACCATAAAGAATATCTTTTCAATAGAGTGACATTCTACTAAGTGACTATGAAACAAATCATGTTAATTTTTAAAAAGTTTGGATTCGAAGTAAGCTTTAGATATATCTCATCATTAATTTTTCGTTGCTACGATGTTTTATTAAAAAGTTTGTAATTTTAACGAGATATGCTGTAATTGTTACTATACAAGTATTTATAATGATGAAATAATTGTGTGTACAGTTTTTAACATAACATATAATTTAACTATTTCATTGGTGGGTTAATTTTTTATGCACACAGTTTTTAAACATTAAAATCCATGACCGTTATCAATTCAACTAATATCATAAAATCAATCAAACTGGATATGCCGATTTGCAAATAATGCTATTTTTTTCAAAAAAAAAAAAAACGAAATAAACTGAAAACTTATTGTGTACTTAGACTGTGTATAACATTATGTATGTGTGGCCGTTCCCATTTCGGAATCAAATGACCACTTGAGATCAAATTTGAACGTATGCGACTAATTTATATCACATTTTTGTGAACCATGTAGTAATAATGTTGAAAATAATAATAAAATTTATTAAAAAATAAAAGAATGGCTCTAAAAACGAGGCGACAAGGCGCAAGTACATACTACTCAAAGGGATATTAAAGATAATACTATTATCTTTCAAATATTAACTTTGCGTTAGAAAGCTAGACTTAAAAGGACAAAGTTATTATTGTTAGAATCTCTAAATGTTATTACGGAAGACACATTGTTGCGTAGCATCCAAAAGGTTAAAAAGTAATATATTTGTTTATTTTTTTTAAACAATTTTATTTTCAACTTCGTAACTCTTGTAACTATATACGAGTCTGAATATTTTCAAAGAAAAGTTTGAAGTATTTATGAAGTATCACATTTAATACTAGAATGTTTTTAATAGAAACAAGTAGAAGTATAGCTGTATATCCGAATGACAAAACTGCATGTATAATGTATAATATAGATACTAAGCAAAGTCTGAAGTATTAAAACCTTTAAAATTAATAATTTATATCCTATGGCAAAATGTTGTAGTGAGATAATTTATGGTGTAAAAATCTATCTATTATAGAAGACTGTAATTTTCAGCTGTTCATAGAAAACATGTAATTAATAACAAAACAAACCACACCCCTTTACAGTTGATACAGATAGTATACATACCTGGATCATTCGAATTATCTACCCGCCAAGAAAATCCATTAATAACCAAAAACACCTGATATCTACTTAACATCCACGTGCCCTTAAAGCTGTTTTTTATTACTAAATATACAACCCCAAGGTATTTCATATATTCAGTGGCACACCTACTGTCACGTAAGTTGTAGTAATATTTATTATAATACTCGTATTATCAACAAACATTAAAGAGAGATATTTTAAGTATTTATTAAATCTTGGACAATATAATTGATGGGTAGAATGTCAAAATAATACGTCTGTTATTAAACGTTTAGTTTTGGTGGAATTCTGAGATGATGACCATAAAAAAGGAGTATTCAATTTTTATTATTATACCACGAATAGAGTTGTTTTATAGAATTTTATATTGTTCAGACCTTATTTAGACCTTAAGGACAGTAATCATTGACATATTTTGGGATAATAACGATATACATTGGGATAATTTAAATTTCATTTTCAAACATCAACTTCTTATCATCTCTTTAATTTTGTTTCGAATTTATTTTCTCCAGTTCTTTTGATAAAACCATAATAATTGAAGCTATTTAATTATTTACTTGTAAATAATGAGTTAAGCTACACTCTATTTATCTCGAATCAATCCGGCCACTTTTCTCATAATAAAGCATTAGAAAAAACGTTTTTTTGAAGCAAAGACGTAATCTTATGTGCATAAGATTGATTAAGCGATGGACATAGTCATAAGTTAACTAATTTATGACATCTTTCAGAAGTGACTAGATGGCGGCGCGCGGCGATCGTTCATTTTGATAGCATTTTTTATGAAAAACATATTAACATGCTAATAATTAATGGTGTCTTCTAGCTACTAGGCTATAAGCCTAAATGTGAACAAATCATAAGGGATACTGGCGTGACCTGGCAGATTACGAAATGGTTGGTGGGTGACAGAGATTTCTGGAGGGGCCGCGTGGCACCATAGCTTCTGTATAGGGAACGAATATGGCAGAATAAACTGATACCATAGATCTCAATATTTTATTGACTCTATTGGCTTTCAAATATATTGTTTGACGTTTTGTGCTACTTGGGTATTACAACATATGATTTTTTATTCGGTGTTTAGATTTTATTCTGTTAATTATCCAGCGTAACGAAAATATAAGAAAAATACCGAATCGAATATGATTAAAAAATTTCACCCATAAAACTATCGTTTGTAATTTATATACGACACATTCTTATTAAACTTATGTCTAATAAAAACATTATAAACCAGTAAGAAACCAATCATATTAATTTTAATCACGGAACATAAATTTCATATATGCCGATATATTTTTATGTTGATTACGTAGATATTTACCTGGTGGTCACCTGCTGTGAACGCCACTGGCAGCTGTTACCAATATTATTCCAATTAACTGACTCAACTTAATTAAGAAATGTCAAGCTACTATAGCCCTAATAAAGCCATTTGTAAAATGAGACTCGAGGTTAACTCTACCATTAATTATAATTTTCTTCGAACGCAGAAAAATGGGAACCCACTGCGAAGGCGGCGCAGGTCTTTGAAATCCTCACTAATTATCGACCGATCACAATATTTCTTAACAAATTTGAGAACACTGCCATTTATAATATCACAAGTAATTTATCATGGTAGTTTTTTGGGGAAACCTATTGTGTTTAAAAAAAACCCCGACAAGGTGCTTATATTGTAAACAAAAAGAAAATTTATATTTTAGAAATTTACAAAATTGTCAGGCTAATAAAACATGTTTTATTTTCCCAGATTTTTTTAAATTATATTAAAAAATATATAAATATTTTTACTAAGTACTATCTAATAGTTTGATTAGTTTATAATTTAATTGTGTATATTACACACCGTAGTTTAATGGAGAGGTGTAAATCGTTTGAAATTGAAGCCTGTGGTATGTAGTAACTGAATGAAAATAATATATTTTAATATGAGTCTTATTTTGACAGAGAACATGAGTTGATCGAATAGTTAGCAAAACAAATCATTTATATATCGTCGCCAATATTGCAGTAACTTGATTGTTGGCTTAAGTCATTTTGTAAAGTATAGTTTTATTTTTTTTAAGCTCTCGTATCATTTTTTGATTAACACATATGTTTATAAAACGTGTACAAAAAATGTGCTAATGCAACAAGATATTGTAAAAAATAAACTATTATTCATAAAGTGACTTAAAACGAAAAATCGAGTTACGTGTTTCTGGAATATTGACGACGATATTATAATACATGCACTATATATTTGTTTATTATTCGTTTTGGTTTTAAAGTGGTTTACACTCAAAATTCGTTTTATTTTTAATGGTTCAAGTAACGTACGAGTTTCTTTTAAGTGGATTTACGGTAGCATGTTTAGAGGATAGAGGATACAGGAGAATGCACGATACAACCTCTTTTCTTAATAATAATGAGGACATGCTGTTAAATCTGGCACAGCCATGTGCTGCGAATATCTCAAAAAAGCTTCTGCCTTATTTCTTATTTATATTAAATATGCGTTTAGATATAGAATGAAGAAAATAAACAAATCTAAAGATAGCTTGAAACTAAAAAATAAAATTACAAAAATGTGTACCTAACTTAAATTTCTGATGATTTCACTGATGATTTCACTGATCATCATCAATATAAGAATTGACTCTTATCTCTACTCTTTTTAAGCCAGATTCCGAAGGTTTTTCAGACTACAAACTATTTTAATATCTAACAGTGCCGCATCTACGTATTCAGCGTTCTGGAATAACTACAATTGTTACGCACCCTACTGTGTATCGTTTTATTATAATTTTATACTTAAAAAATAAGGTTTCTTGTTATTCTTATCCCTCACGCTACCTTAAAATTTTTACTTCCTATCAGAATTTACACCCCCCATAACTCGTGCGCTTGGAGCAGTTTGTTCAAATTGACCTTCGGTAGCTACGCCGCTGATATCTACATAGTATATTCGAATGATCTATACTAAATCGATGGTGTGCTTTGAGATTGATTTGGCTAGTGATAGGAACTTTAGAGATACCTAATAGTATATGCTTTACATAGAGAACGGACTGAGAGGTGGTAGAATTAAATTTCATATGAGGGTCAATAATTTTAAAATTATACTTATGCGTTAGGTATAATATCATCTGTCGAAATGTAGATTCTAATTGCATTAAAAGCAATATGATTTGCCGAATCTGCTGAGGAATTAAAATTTGTCTTATTTTGTTTTGACTGTTCTACAACTGACGTGGCTAAGTTTGGTTATGTGTTGGTTATATTCTTAAGGCAAACAACTTACCAATACGTATGATGCATGGAGAATGTCGGCTGTTTTTTTGAGGTGTACAAGTTGTCAAAAAGTGACGTGTTTATGTAACATCTATATTTCTCCAACAGTCACAACAGGGATTCCTTCGAACAGGGCACCCATCGTCTCGTATGATGTGACGTCATGCTTATAGGTCGTATGCATATACGCATGCCAAAGGGTAGTTCAAATCTGAAAAGCTTATAATTTCGATCGAAAATTAAATATCAAACTCATCCGTTAATATTCACCCATATAATTTCATCTTCTTGACAGATTATTTTTGACGAGAACTGTTTGTCAGATAATTACTCAACCCAATGGGCATCCAGTCATGCATTTTTCAGATTTTTAAAATCCGACAGATGGGGATTCGAACCCACATTCCCCGGATCGCTAGTCGCGCACGCTACCAACTGCGCTACCGGCGAGACGAATCTGTCAAGACGTCTTCACATTACGGAGATCCATATACTCATCTTTCGGAGTGGATTCTTCACACTGTGTAGATCCATATGCTCCATGCTGGGAGTTAACATAGTGTATAAAAAAACATTTATATTTATTTAAGTTCACGTTTGTTTGAAAAATAAAAACCTTCATGTATAAATCAATATGTGGAATCTATAACAAAACTTTCATTGAAAGAGGCAGTTGAGGCTTAAGTCTGAATAAACTTTTTAATATCCCAATTTTTGAGAGTCGTAAAGATTACAATGTTCAGTGTGAATGATATTTTATTTGTATTCCAAATTTACACACCGAATGTTCACAATTTCAACGCATGCCAAAGATTCTGCAGCGTTGTATCGGTCTGCTCTACAACCGGTTAATATTATTTGTTATTTGTATAATGTGAAATTATGATAAGTAATCATTTGAGTTCTGTCAAATATTTCCAATAAGAGTATTCGTGAAAAAAAGGATACGAATAAGATGGAATCAAATGATTACCAATTAAAACGAAGATACATTTTGATTCACCCAGTTATAGGATTTGATTCGTCGTTGGATTTGTTATTTGGAGGTAATCAGCGCGGCGCGAACTCACGCTGCGAGGACCGCTCGCTGGTTAACAACAAAACACCTCATTTGTTAGTTCATACTCAGTCCGCTCTTTGCCTTTGTGCACCTTACAACTTTATTTTATTCCACAACACGAACAACATCGGGACACACCTCTAGTGTTGCGATTAGGGTTTGCGTGCATTATTTTTAATCAGAACAGAACTATTCACAATACCTAAAGGAATACCGAGTCAAATAAAAACTCAATCTATTAATTGAAAGAATTATCGTGGAAGAAATTCATTTTGTATTAAGAAAGTTACTATGCCACAATATAATTGAACATGATTCAAAAAGTTATTGCTTCCTAGAAGGACCAAAACAAGAGCTTTTGTTAACTTTTTTAAAAATGACCAAACTTAAATATCTACTATTAAATAGTAATAATCCACGCTGTTGAATAAGTACCATTAGTATGTCGAAAAAGCTCATGGTCTTATTGGTGAGTCATTGATGCTAAGAACTAGTCATTTCCATTCCAACCGACTATAGAATCCATAGTCTCCCAGTATCCCATATTACTCATGTTTTAAGATAACCAAGATCGTCAAAAGAAGTTTATCATTCTAACAGGCAATATTTTCAGTAATTTTTAAACATTTAATCTATTATAATATACTGCCCAAATATTTTTCGTAAAATTGCGTTCGAGATATTTCTGTAATTTATTACTGCATAGATTATATAACATTTACACCTGAAAGATAATGATAGTCAAATGTAAACGATCATATTTCCCAGCTCAAAGATATCTTTATATATCTCAAATATCGATACACATATCTCAAAGCTTTTATGAAGTCCTCTACGTGTCTGAGTAAAAGTTATAGAATAGTTTTAAGAAACATTTAAAATTATTTGAAAATTAGGTTAACTTTAATGTAAATTGTTATCTACTAAATTTCAAAGCTTTATATACACGAACGATACTCTTATCGACACTTAACAACTTTAAGTGTGAGAGAGAGATCACTCGAGAAATTTATGTTAAATATGGATTTCTGCATTGTCAAGACGTAGTTTTGAAAGATTTTTTTTCATTTTTCAATCGATTGGGTTAAATCTTTGGATTATTAAAAATCCTGCAATTGTGGTATTCGAATCTACAATTGCGAAGTGTGCACGCTAGACTTTTAGTTTCCTGGGAGAAATACTACATACAGAACGAAAGAAATGATTAATTGATTATGTTATTTTATTTCAACTGTCAATGCAACGTCACTGAAAATGTTTGTTTGTTTAATTTTATAGAAATGAATAAATAAAAAAAACCATGGTTACCCAAGTTGTGGCGGCAAAATGCCGTTTCGCACGCAGTGCCATCGTAAAAAACCGAAATTCGAAATCAAAAACATGAATTTTTGACATTGTAAGATATGTTAATAAGCGATGGCGTGTGGTTACTTGTGTGTTCTAATATTTAAAGTCGACCTTTGCCGCTATGATTATAATTTAAACTTTCAACAAAGGTTTTTTATTCAAATATTCGGCGAAGCTGGAAGATTATTAATCGTAACGCGTTATAAAAATTAGAAATGCTTGCGCACTGGCAACACTCATGTTAATATACAAATTATAACGTGACTTAAATTTTACTTTACTCATAGATTTGAACTTAAGTAATTTGATTATTATTAGTTTATAAAATAACTTACCTAAGACTTTACATACAAAGCTTTTTTTCTATTGTCAATGTATTGTTTTGATGAAACCTTTTTGATTAATATATATTTTAATACAATTGATAGACATGCATAAGGATACTTAAATACAGAACAGGGTCAGATGTCACATTATTACTAATTGTAACTTTAACGCGATACCTATTGAAAATCGTGCTTTTTTCGTTCGTATATTTTGATTTTATGATATTCACAATTGAAAAAAATGATTCGAAAATAAGAAAGTGAAAACGGAATACTACACTACGTTAAATTTCGAAAGTTTTCATGTAATATATGAGCCATGATGTCATTCTGAAGATCACTATGCCCACGTTCATAAAAAGCTCATGCTTGGCTCGCTATTTGCATTGTACAACACTTAAATGAAATTAAGTTAATGCGGAAAAGCTTTCGTTGGAGCTTGAACAGCGACAAACACAAACAAAGGATGCAATGGTTCCCGTGATTGTGAAAATCTCTGCTTAAAAGTACCGTGGTATATTAAATCATAGACTATTCGCGATTTGAAGTCTACGACCATACATGGTGAATGGATCACCTCAAGACTTAACTTAACCGAAAGTTTTTCACAAGATTCGTTTTTATGGAATAATATGACTCGTTCAAGTTTAAGTCTATATTATTTACATGTATTGAGCTCACAACTATCGGTTGCAAAGTGCGCGTGTTTATTAGTTAAGCCACCAGAAGACATTTAATGGGTTTGCAAAAATCTCGTTGTATGTAATTAACGTTAATCGAGGTCTTACTGTGCATTATGTTTTCTATAATTTTCAATGATATTTAATATGGTAACATTAATAAACCAGACGCTAAAGTTAAATTAATAATTACCACGCAGCCATGTTGTTTCAAAATAATAAAACATTACCTTGGAATGCCATAAATCATTAACTAAACAATTTTATGTAACTGTTTTTATCTGGATACGTATCTAATAATATTAATTACCAAAACACAATGTCATATTACATTTTATATTGCGTAAGTCAGATGGAGTCAACTAGTTTTGAAAATTTTACGCAAATCGAATTATCGATTAATCATACATATAATAGTCAGTGAACATTTTATATATATAAGTATGATTTTTTTCCCCGGAAGCATAGAGGTTAGTGTGCGCGCCTCGCAATCCGGGGAATGCTGGTTCGTTTGCCACATCTGTTGGATTTAAAAAAATATCAAAAATGAAGGACTAGATACCCGTTGAGTTGAGGAATTTTCTGACAAACAATTCTCGTGAAAACAATAATCATAAATTAATAAAGACGTCTTCACGAGATCCGTATACTCCACTTTCGGAGTGGAATATCTTCACACTGTTTATATCTATGTGATTCACTTTTACAGCAAACATAGTGTATATAAAAAAAGATTTGCTGTCTCTGATGATCAGAGTTATTATATAAGGTGCGTTTTATGTTCCAGGCTGATGAAAAAAAATCTCGCAACAATTTGTGTGATGTGGCACCATCCATGTGCTGTAGACCCAATTGATCCAATTCAAATACAAGAAAGATTACTATGTCACGATAGCGATCTCTAGTATCCTCAAATAAGTACGAACGATACCATAAGCACACTCTACTTAATGTATTGATTGACGATTTTCAGTGCCCCAATAGGGGAGGGGCTATTCTTTTTATTAAGCCAGCCAAATCAAAATGTGTCTCGTGACTCATTATGATGTTTTACCAAAAAATAAACAATTGCTTAAATAAAATGTCTTAATAATTTCAGCACGTTGTTGCGGTGTTAGATGTTCTTCTGTATCTTCACTACTATCTACAATATGAATTGACAAATGACGAACAAATCAAAATGGCAGTAAAAAAAATCGGCCTGGAACTTAAAACGCACTTTTGGCTAACGGATAATTCGGTAGACTATTAATTAGACTGGCCATTTTGACCCTGATAAAGTAGTTACATGTATACTGCGGTTGAGACAACTGGATGCATTGAAACTAGAGCAGTCCACGTGAGACTAGGTTGATAATGATATTATTTATATAAAATAATCTCAAGATATTTCCAGCGAATAAAGTGGACGGTTTTTTGATATCAGATTAATGCATAAATAAATCTAGGCCTAAATATGGAACATGTGAATAATAAACATATTTACTAGTGTAAGATGTGTATATAATAATAATATGATAAAACATTTTAAACAAATATTTTTTTTAATGTTTATTTTTGTTTTGGATAGTTTTGAAATTCATTTTTTGTACCGGTTTACATGCTATATCTTCCATACAAAAAAAAACTTGATCAAAATTTTTCCCTTTAAATTTTATGATAGCGAAATAAATTCACTTTGGAAATGTATTCCTCATTTATTGGAGTATTTCAATATTTTGTTACTGTGTAATATAAAAGTTTTAAATTTTTCAAAAAGTATTTAAGTGCCAAATATTTCGGGCGACCGGTTTAAATCCTGCCAGACCTGGATGTCCAATAGACTGAGCAATTTGCTGGAACAATTCTCATGAAAAAATCATGAATTTGTATTATGCTTGCTACACAATTGGAGCGAACATGTTTAAGATTATATTATCAATGTGACGATCGATATTAATGTGAGTTTGTTAATATTGTGCACTAGAAATACCATCGCGTTTTATAAGAATATAAAAAAACTGTTAAATCCAATACTAGACCACATGACTAATATAAAAAGTATTACATTTATTTTATTTTATCATTTAGATAGATAATATATCTTTAAAAAATGCTTGATGTTTACAGGATTATTTTCAATATGACAGGTTGTCAAATCAGTAAAATATTCAACTGTCTCTCCATCAGTCAAAAACAGTAGAAACCATTAGGCCATACAATCAACAAAATTTTTAAAGATTTTATTATCGGATCGGTTCCATATCAGTTGTAGGTTTAATTATTATGTATCATACTTATGGGTAGTTTGTCGTAGATATCACTGATTTTATACAAACGTTTTACTATTATACAATCGTCTTCACACTCACATATCTTACACATTGAATGAACGAGCATTGATTCGTACTAAATATAACTATACATTAATATCATGCATACGTAATTTATTTAATAAAACATAGAGTTTACTTGTATTGTATTAAGACTACACGAAATCAGTTTTGTATTTTTGAATCGACATTTTTTGATTACACATATTACGATTATTTTTACAATTACTTTCCCCTCCGCCACCCGCCACGTATCCACATCCGTTATATGGGCGTAAAAAGTAACGTTACAAACGTGCTCTTCATAGTAGCAGAAATGTCCCAGTAACAGCTTTCCACGACCTTGATTCGGGTACACTAGAGTGTAGACTTCCTATTTTAAATAGTCAAGCCCTGTTATTATCTAGATTATATTAAGTATTTATTAATATTTTCGACTGATGGTGCTTGATGGAAATTGATTTTAAATTCTAAATTAAGTATTAAGTTTTTTTACCCTTTTAAAGGTTGGTTGTCAGACAATCATTTAATATTTTGAACGCCAGTGTCCTTCATAAAAAGATATAGACAAACATGCGTTAAGTTTTCTTTCACCTACGAGAAATTGTGAATCTTGATGTCAAATAATTGCTGAGTGCTTATCCACAATTCATATCACAATGCTTGAAAAGTTATATAAACATGTAACTCTATAAATGATAATGAATTTGAACAGCAGCTCTTTTTTTAAGTATAGTATAGAAAATAGTCACAACTGAAAAAGCTATCACCAAAACTAAGCACGATGGAAAACTGTCCTCATATATAATTATGACTTATAATATGAAATATATACTTACAATATGAATATAATTGCACATACAAGTTATATAATACACACATTTATAGCTATATTGATCCAAGAATTAGCAGCTCATAATCCAGTAAACGGATATAAATATTGATAAATTTTATCTAATTTCAATACATTATGTATTTTACATTTAGAAGAACTGTTCAAAAATCTTTCAATGTATGTCAATTGTTCGCAACTGATAACTCGTTTCGGCGATCTGATCACAACAAATGAGTAATTTTGAAATGGCCACTGCGCCGACACGCTGTTCTAACGGGCCCGCGTGCTTTGTTATGCTAATACAATAATAATAACACTCATGTTAATTGGTTATTATACCGGCGCAGATCCGCGAACTTAACAAATAATAAAAATATCATATTCGAATGATTAAAGAAATGAGCGATTCGAATTAATTCGTTACGCTAACAGAGAACTTTCCTTTCCCACAAACAGAAGTGGTTAAAGACATAGAGTTGCACAGTGAGCAAAAAAAGTATGCCAATGAAAAATCGATGAATCATATATAGAGCATTAAAATTTGTAAATAACTGTTTATATATTTCCCTTCAAGTGGTATCCGGGGATAATTTGGTATTGGTGAACATTAATTAATCGAGAAAATAACATCTTCGAATTATGAATGAGTGCTTATTGTTGTACGATATATCATGCAGCCAAAATGAAAATAATGGGTTGAGATTAAATTATGGTAAAAAAAAAATGATCAAAAATAATTCAATGAAGTTGTTTGAAGGGTGGAGATCAAATGTTGTTAAGGAATTCGCAGCGACTAGTATATTGAATGAGTCTCGTTTTCTGTTTGGATATGATTTAAATTTCTTCGTTTATTAGGAGGTGAAATATTGGTGCTAAATTAGCTAAACAACTCAATATTATAATCAATTTTTTCCGATGTTGTTTTGAACGGTGACTTTCAACATAGCCCTTAAAATATGACAATGTATCCTAGAATATCATACAGCTTTTTTGGCTATTCCACTTGCCGGTCGCATTTTTTTTAAAAAATCTTCAAAAAAGTTCTTTATTAAAAAAGTAAATGAGAAATATTAAAAATAACATTTATTTTATTTCGAAATTTTTTACATTTCATTATTTTTTAAAAATATGGTAGTTGCACTGTCAAAAACCTAAAATAACGAAAAAGTAATTTCGGGCGCATCCGTTTTTGAAAACTTTCAATACCCAAGTTATTTCGGGCGTATCCGGTGGTTTTAAAGTTCACTTTTAACTAGACTCCAGAGCTTTGATAGCAACTATCAAAAGCAATTCACAAATAAGTAAAATAAATATATTGATTATATTCGAATTTATATAGATAAATAATAGTATGAAACAAATTGTATTCAAAATAAGTACGATTTGTGTGACACTTTCGACATGGTGCGAGATTTCGTTGTATTTAAATTATTTCAAAATATTTATAAAGTAAACTATTACAATGAGCTAAGTTTATCTGTTGAATTTAATGTTATTTGTGAATAAAAAACTGAAATACAGCTGTATGTTACTGATATACATACTATGTAGGCTTGTCTCCCCGGTAGTGTAGAGGTTAGGATGCGTGCCAAGCAATCCGGGAAATGCGGGCTCGATTCCCACATCTGTCAGATTTTTAAAAATCTGAAAATACAGGACTGGATACATATGTATACATTGAATTAGCATATATATTAATAATAAATTAAGTTGAGCAATTGTCTGAAAAACAATTCTCGTGAAAAATAATCTTTCAAGATATAATATGCTCTACTTTGGGAGCAAACGTGGTATATAAAAAAGTAATATGCGTGAAGCTAGAACGGAAAAGGTTAATTATGATGTAAATTAGTCTATACCTCACACCCCTGGATGATATTTCATACGTTGTTTTATTAATTAGTAATCATAAATTCAAAATTTTCTTTTAACTGTCAATATAATTAATTTTAGTATGATCTTGTACAAAGTGTAGAGTATGAACTGAGTTAGTAACTTTTAAAAATTAATTCTACTATAATATATATAATTATTTAGCAAGTAATGCGACATCCGCAGTACACATTCTCATTATAAAGAAAAGAACCCATTACCAATAACATCTCAACACTTTTGAACATGAAATACTTTCTACTTTCATTTTTATTTTGATTTGTATTAACTTTTTTTTGATAAATTATTGTCAGACGTACAATACCAAAATGGATTATGGGATATTAATATAAATGACGGTAGAATTTATTTTAAAAACAGCGTATCTTTATCAGCCAATTTGTTCTATGATTACTTAAAGAATGATGTTGCATATATTATCTTATTTTGTTGTCAATCAAATTAAATGGTATATATTTATTAAGCGATCATTTTAGAAGCATCACATACCGAACGAATTAATAATCATGTTATAAATATAATTTAATACGTTTTCACATATTTTTTTAATACACAACGATATTGGAATTTTAAATGGTATGGGTCGACTTATTACAATTGAGTATATTCGGAAGAAAAAAACTTGGTAAGTCTGTCAGTTGATTATATTAATTGTAAACATCTATACTCTTCCATTTCATTAGTGAGTTAATTTTTATGCATCCACGTTTTAAATACTAAAATATTTCACCGCAATCAATTTACCTAACATCATAAAATCAATCGAATTGGATATACCGATTTGTAAACAATACTCTTTTATTTCCAAAGTACGAAAAAAATAGACTGAAAAGTTATTCGGAATTGGTAAGAATGTGTATAATATTACCACATGTTGTTGCTTCCATTCTAGAATCAAATGAGTAGTTGAGATCAAAATTTGAACCCATACGACTGATTGATTGATGAAATTTTATGTGTCTGTGATAATAAAAATATCTAGTGTTTATAATAAAATAAATAATAGCATTTTATTAAAAAATAAAATAATACATTTGAAAATAAGGCGACAAAGGCGCACGGATGTACATATACGTCCATAGTCAAAGATCTTGATAGACTGTTATCCACGTTAATTAGTTGTCAACTAATCGCTCGTCCCATTCGAAACCCAGTCCTGCATATTAAAAATGTCTTTATGCAGTCTTGGATTATGAATCCGAGACAACCAGCAGCGAACCGCGTGCGTTTAGCAATTGTTTACTGGGGTGACTCGATTTCGTTATCTGCCACTTAATTTCAAGCTGTATCTGTAGAAAATTTATACATCAGTCTCATGACTTTTATATTACAAACATTATTTCCGCTTGTTACATCTCTATCTGCAGAACAAGTGCAATTTACAATATGTTCTTTTATAATTAATTCAATGTTATTTTGATATTAATGGCGTAAGATAACCTTTTAAATGATACGTATTTCATAATACTGGATTCTTTATAAATTATTGAATTCTAGAGAAACAGGATGTGGACAATCATAAACTTGAACAGAATAAATCAATTAAATAATTATTATGGTGAATTCACTAATTTTTTTAGCAGAACGTGAATCAAAGGCGTTGTTGACGAAATTAGCTTCGTAGGAACACTTCGTGTAGTAAGTAATACTGGCGACAAATAGAAATATTATTCCACAATTGACATCAACAGTCAGGTTCAAGTGGTGACATTATATCAGGGCCGTATTTGAGATGCGAATAGACAAGATATGAGTCGCTGATGAACAGAAATAAAAAATGTACACCGTTTTTACTTACTGGTAATGTTGTCAAATTTATAATATTTCGTATTTAGCTCGTGTGTAACAATATTATCTACGTTATTTAAAAAATATGTGACTCCTTGTTTTTTTTAGCTCACAAAGTTAATTTTTTAAACGTAAATCGATGTCAAGTAAGTCAAAGACTTCCTGTCCTTTTTTCAGAAGATTAGTATTCTCCTTTTTTTAGTTGTATCTTCATCTGTGCATGTCTTCAGAGACTCTATCATCGAGATTAGTAAGGTACGGAACCGGTGCTTTTGAATACTCGTAGGTACCGATTCTTTTTTTTTAGTACCCGATACCAAGTATTGAGAATTTTTGTATTATTTAACTCTTATAAATACTGATAATTGGGTATTTCGCTTTCTCAATTTTTTAAATTAGGTCTTCCACTTAAGTAAACACCTCTACTTTCGTACATTCGTTCGGATTCTTGTCGCAAAACTCTCTTTTTAGGTCTCACGGCCAAACTAAAAAAAAAGCTGATACCAGTTCCAAGTATTTGATACAAAGTATTTGATACTCAAATCCTGTACACCATCAATCAATATCACAGGTTTTTTACTCTCAATTTCAATACTACAAGTATATTTTTGAATCACGACGAATTTCTATAAAAATATTCAATAATTATTGATTTAACATCAATGTTAATGTCAATGGCACGGATAATCCGCGAATAGGATAGTCCGGAGCCGGATAATAGAGCGTATACTGCACATATCGTCACCAATATTGCAGGAACGTGTAACTAAATAGTAGTAGATAAAGTATAAAGGCCTTGCAACTTGTATACTTTTATATTTTTACGTTGTAAACGTTTTATTTTTCAAAATGCTGCCCAAATTAAAATTGTAAAAAAATTACCAGTGTGTTTTAATAACATGATATATTTCATACTATTTTTCATAAATATACAAGTTGTACATGTTCAGTTTAATTTACTTGATTCGCTCCTGGATTAATTTCTTAATATCCACTAGTGGAGGATGTTTGCAGCTAAGTGTGATCGCTTGATGACTAAGATTTATTCAACAAATGCTGTATGTTACTATAAATTTACTACTTAGGTAGATACATAATTACTTAAGTAAATTCATTGAAGACGAAGCGTGTTCAGTGTCCACTGAAGGGGGAAATTAATTGGTGATAAGACTCGTTAAAACCTTGAATGCACTGGAATAGGTGTGATCATTTAGATGCTACATAATATAAAATCGAGCTTTATTGTCACTATAATACGAAAACTAATTTTGTAAGTATATTACTAAAGTGTGTAATGAGTTAGTCAAATCTTACTTAGTGGTCAAGAAAAGCACGCGTGCTTTCAGAACTTACGCCATCGGAGGTCACGGATTTGTCTCACGGTTGTATAAAAAAAATCTCCTTGCTTAATCCCTTGAACTAGATATACACAGTGGTGTAGTGGGGCCAGGGCGCCGCATACATATAATCGTTTTATTTTTTTCTTATAGATTCACACTGCTAATACTAAACTAAAACTAAACTAATATTTTATATAATATGACAAAAGAGAGATGAGAAGTTAAAATTAAATATACTCTTGGTACTTTTTTATATTTAGGGCTAAAGCACTGAGATATAAATGTGTATTGTCAACTATTTAAATTCAAAAACGTTTTCATAAGAAACGGTACACTTAAAATATAATTGATTAATACAAAAAATGATTGTTTTTATTAAAAATATGATTGGATTACGAAGGTGTAAGTTTTATAATTTTAAATCTATATTTTAACACTTTTTATGAGTAAAATTGATGTCGATTTGCACTCAGCATACGAGTTATACAAATAGATGCAACTAGAAAAGTCCCATGCTTATATTTATAATAATAACTTGTTTGTAACGTTTCACATTACAGAGGTACACGTAGATTTATGTCTCGGAGCGAAAATAGTATAAAAATAAATATATTTTCATTGCCATATGGTTAAAGTTCTACCGAACATAGTATTGCAAAGCTAATACATAATGATATATGGGTAGATGTATTCTTTTCCGTTAAATTTGTAATGGATAATTTCATAATACTTTTATATGAACCACTTATTTTGGAAACTGTATATTACTTGAAAATCAACCTGTCTAAATCGACAGTTTTTATAAAATTTAATGTTGATTTAAACAATTGAAACATGTACAATTTTCGTAGTATTTTACTCACTAGATTATCTATCATTATTATTGTATTCAATACATGATAAAACTTGTTAAAAATTGTTTCTAAGAAGAATTAAAAGTGAGTTTTCGATGGCGTAATTGTAACAAGTCGTCAGTGGCTCGTCGAATCAGCCCCTTGACACCGGACGACGGGTCAAGTCTCCTCAGGGCAGAGGGCAGCAGTTGTTCTGATCGTCTGCTCATCAGTCATCGCATCTGAGGATGTGGGTGGACGACAGGAGACGGGCGGAGAGGCGGACGAGAAGCGGGGCGGACAGACGCATATTTGATTCATAACGCGCGTGCGTCAACTTTACAGATGGACAATTTTAACTCGTTCGATCATTGTCTATGGGCATTTCAAGAAAAATGTGTCGCTTAAGTTAGGCTTAGTGATTTATAAGTCATAATCTTCTTAAAGTATAATTTATTAATAATAGTTTCAATATTAATAAAGTAATTTTAAGTTTTGAACACTTGTGATGCTTTTCGACTTTTTTAGTATTTTCGTTAGTAACCAATTGATTTTAATTTTCGTACATGCGCTTTATTTAATACATGAAAACTGATCAGGTTTCCGTACCAATTTTATTATATCTGTGACAGAAAATATAACTACACATTTCGCAAAAATGTTTTGTTAGGCGAATACGTAACTTTAAATATGCATAGATTATTTAAGACAGGCAATGTAGCTCAGTTAATTTATTATGTAGTATGTTATATGTTTGCTCACTGCCCACATATAATGAAGCCTGAAGATGCCGAAAGGCAAAGCCCGGGTCGCTAACAGTGATCTCACATATG
>JAGVSQ010003972.1:0-10878 GCA_022683975.1 Rhyacophila evoluta
TGTCTGACAAACGATTCTCGTGAAAAATAATCTGTCAAGTCGTCTTCGCATTACGAAGATCCATATGCTCCACTTTGGGAGCGAACATGGTATATATATATATTAAATGATAAAGTTGTACTATTATATTTAAAGAAGTAAACAAAACAATAAGGCTTAAATTTACCAGAGATTTTCAAAAGTATATTATATGTAAAAAAATACAAATCATTTAATTAATCAGAAATAATGCTTTTATTTTATAAATAGCAGCTACATTTTAATATATATTGGCATGAATGGTATAATATTCGTATTTGACTTATCTAATAGTTCAAAAGAATAAAAATCAATCACAGTCAAATGTGGGTTCTAAAGATGAGATGGCTTCAAAATCTTTTAATTTGATTCCATACTCTATGCAGGTATCATACAGTATTTACAATATTCTTTCTAAAAATTCGATTTTATCATCACTCTTACTTGTTTTACAATGTCCGCTCTGACAGTGGTGCATACGGATTTCCACAGTGCCAAGACACAACTTGTCAGTTTTTTTACAAAAATAGATTTTCAGCTCATTACAACATGGCGAGCTAATTTTTCAAATATTAAAAACAGAGTAATATACAAACAAAAATTTCATATAATATAACTTAGATCCCGAATTACACGTAATCGTTCTCTTCTTCAAGTCAAATTAAGGGCTTCTGTTGAGGTTTTTCTCGTAATAGATATTTTATTATATTAGCTCTGGTCCCGTCCTTTTTTACGGCATACCGTATGAGTAAAATCTGATTTGATATTCATGCAGTACAAATTATACTGAAACTATTGAGTTGGCAAAGTCCAAATATGGCTTTCAGAATAAATGTTACTTAACTATTGCATTTTATTCCAATAGAAGCTTATGAGTATGGCCGTCCACAAATAATACTGTATTGGTATTAATGTACAGTTGCAATATTTAGATTAAAGCTCTACTTGCTAAATACAATTTAAATTATGTTATTATATATGATAGTTGTTTTTCATCAATCGTTTCGATATCTATCAAAATTGAAGTCATATATTTTCTCTTCTTCACATTTATTGAATAAAATCTATGTCTGGGGCTTATAATTCATTGATTTTACTACTTTAATAATATAAATTAAGAGGGATATTTACAAAGAGAATTTATTTCACAATTCCAAAATGTAAAGCAGAAGATTTTAAATAAGTATTTTTTTCCGAAATAAATAAACACTAAAAAAGTGTTATGTGGTTATTTTATACAAAAATACGTGTTCAAGCTGTTCTCTTTTAAATTTTGACATAGTGGACAAAGTTCACTTTGGAAATACCTCCCTCAATTTTCTTACCATATTCTCTGAATTATATTAATATACACCTGTCATTATTGAAATCCGATAAAGTAAGCGACATGTGGTGTCCACATGCTCCATATGTGTAGTTATTGAATACATGTGCATTGGTTGTTTTTCAATAAATCAGTTTTTGATAAACCTGTAAAAACTTGAACAAAAAACATCAAATTTATCAAAATCTGACAGCAAAAAAAGCGTAACATATCAAATTGATTGAGAAGCTTCAGTGTGTCGAGTATATAATGTGACTGGCCTTTCTAGTTTCCAAGTCAACGTCGCTGAGCATGTGCTCGATCAAATCATTTTCGGATTATAAACACTCTGCCCTGCCAACCTACAACCTCCACTTGTGACTTGAGACTTGAAAGCGCCACGACGCCGACGCCGGAAGTTAGGTGGAGCTTTTTGACGTTTGACAGCGCGTAAACGACATTATACGAAACTCAATTTGGCGCCAATCACATTTTTTGTATTCGCTCGATTGTAACCACGTAACGCTTTGAACTCATTATTGTCAGTCGCTGTGATATGTCAAATATGAACAGAAATGCAAAAAGTACGTATATAGTCTACAATATAATTAATAAACACCACTATTCGATATTAATAATTGAAGTGGTCCCCCAAATAACATTTCATCCTTCAAATTGGTCAGAGTTAAGTTTTTGATGCGATTACGTTCTTTCAAAATATCCACGGAAAATTTGATTAGAAAAATATATACTTTTTAATGTGAAATATCATTATAAATAGTATGTATTTTAGAAAATATAGTTTTTCATGTAAATTTTTCGACTAGTCATTCTCAAAGTGATCCGTACCGACTCCCAAGGGTCCGTGTGACCGCTGAGGGGATCCGAAATTAATTCGGGAGTCCGTAGACAACGTCGGGGGGTCCGAGAAATATTTACACACGCGAGCTAAAAGAATGATAAATCATAATTTTACTAAGTACCTTGACTCATTTTTTACGTCTATAAAAGATAATTTTGCTGGAGAATATAATTTTCTAAATTAGGAGTCCGTGGCACAAAAAAAGATTAGGAAAATTTTATTTACTTTTGATGGTTACAACTTTATTCAGGGGACACTTTTAATTATTGAATTGTAATAATATTCCTAATTTATAATGAAAGGTGTAAAAACAAAACGTTTTACTACAATAGATATTTTGGTTCACAGTATGAATTTGTGCTTGTATTTGAATTGTTCCCAAAGGTTAGATTAGGTTACAGACCTTGGATTTAGATAAATATGTTATGCTAGAAGTCTTTCATTCCTGACGTTAAAGGGATAGTAAAGTTATATTGTTTTACTATTCAGAAAATAATTAAGCAAAAGTCATTGTATATTTTTTGTTCAATAAAAACAATAAACTAAATTTTGAAAAATTCTTAAATTGGCATTTGTATAATTATAATCTCGTAGTTGTATCACAAATATATTTCTTATGTTTATAAATTTGTGACATTAAAAGATTGTACGAATCAGTTGTTATGAAAATTATCACACTATTATTTTACTGAAAAAGTCCTTTTCTTCCGTCGTTTATGAAAACGTCCTGATCTATCTTTAAAATTTGGAATGAAGCTTTTTATTTCTCTTCAATTTTTAATCACTTACTAGTATTTAATAATTGGAAGATTTGTAACATTTATTGTATAGATTTAAGTTTCGCATAAACATTTTGTGGTATTTATTTTGTTAACGTTTCTCTCTAATACACTCAATCCATATAAAAATAATCTATGACAAGAATTTCAATTAAATTAGATTATTTAGGTTTTTAATGACCATGTTGATGATCAAAAATGGTTTTGAAATATTTTTTAAGCGTCTTTTAAGTTCTTTAGCTTCTTTTTGTACCTTTATAAAAAAATATATATTTAATTCTCTTTTTAGTGCAGTGCTATGCCTTTTTCGATTAATTCTAATAAATTAAGGTCGTATGAAATATTGTTGCATTAATGTTACTGTGGATTAATGTTACACAGGCATCAATCACATTACTATAATACAATATAATGTACTGTTAAATTCATTAATATGATTCACTCACAATAACTAACAGTGTATTACGAAAAAATCAAACACTTACTCCAAAGGATCTGGGGAAAAGCATGGACTGGTGTTGTTGGACGACGGTCTCCCGCAGCCACCGTCTGTAAAGCGGACCTCGCGGCGAGCCTTCGCTGGCTGGCGGGCCGTCCCCACTGGCGTGGCCGCTGTCCCCACCATCCCGGCCGCCATCATGGGCGGGTGCGGAGACAGCGTGGGCATTCCCGGCGACAGCAGGGGCCTCGCCGCCAGGCTGGGCGAATCAGTCGGCGTCGGCGTCGGCGAAGACGTCTCGGAGGTCATCGCGACGCCTCCTCGAGACGCCGCTCGCTAGACAAACTCTCACCACTTGTGCCGCAACACAGCATGTCTTCGTCACACAACCACAATCAAAACTAATTGCACCAGTCAATTGTATTCAAAACAGCGCACTCTTCAAACGAAACTGTTCACCACATAACTCATCACGATGTTTTTTTGTGTGATGTCTTTTTCTATTTTTTTTTCAATAAGTCAGGAATAACAATAAAAAAGTATTTTTTTAAACTATTTTTCCATGTTGTAAATACCCCAAACCTAAATGATAAGCGGAAATTAGTAATCATCACAAAATAGCTTCAGTAAAAACAAGTTTCATAAATCCATATAAACTAAAGTGGACATTTATTTACTTACACAAATAAAATCATTATTTTTCAATTTAAGTAAAACGAACTGAGGCGATGACTATAATATACGGCGTCAAATGGAAAAATAACTTAACTAACATCTTAATCTAGCCAACACACAAAAGTATTGTTATTCTTATCGCTTCGAATGCGTACATAAAACCATGTTGAGACCACAAACGGGCGGTTGAGTAGGTAACCCCGTGTCTATTTTGATAAATTACATATTGCGTATGGTATTACATTAGATATTAGGTAACGTTATCAACGGAAGTGCTTGCGGATTTACATTTATTCATATTAAACATCATCTACTAAAGTAGTTCATATCTAAGATTTTCAACATTGTTTTGGTTGATTAAAAATTGCATTAAAACATTTACTAAAAATTTACAGATTATAGAAATATTTTAATACATTCTTTATTCTTTAATTTAATATATTTTTAAAAATACAACTTGCTTTTTGACAAAATTGTTCCATTTTATAAATTGATATAATTTGTTTTATTTCTTGTGAAAATTTATCGCATTACTGATGACTGAAGTATTATAATTTAACACGATTGTTTTAGCTTGGCGTGTTATATTTTAATTAGATTTTTAAGAAATAGTATAAAAATACGAATTAAGCTGTATATTATACTATCGTAAGGTCTAATAAAGACGCTAATAGCGAATGACAAGAAGCATTTGACTCTACTAAATTATCTGATAGACCTACGCAGCATGAGTCCACTTGTAACAGTGGAATATTATCTAATTATATTTGTATCTGGTAAGTTAAATATATGTACATTGTAAACTATTTAGTCGCACAGTGTCCGTCACTTATAATTAAGGTGCTGATTTTTATGAATCCACACTATATTTCGAATTTATTTCAATATTCAATCTTGCATAAAGCATGGCGGGTATTTTAGAAGAGTTAGCAGCAATGAGAAACAAGAGAACATAAATCAACCGAAGCGCCGCGACGCCGAAGCCGATTGGATCCATCGCATCGCGTCGCATTGCCAATCTCAATTCGTTCGATTGATTTACGCCTGTCAATGTTGAAAACTGTTGACAGGATAAATTATTTTATTCGCTCGATCTTTCCGCTCTGAGCGCCGAACCTTGATTTATTCACAAATTTCATAAAATCGACAACGGCGCCATTTTTGTATACGTGAACTGATCCCAGTCTCAATAAATCAATATTGTGCTTCTTTTAATTCTTAAGCAATCTACCACATAACCGCAATAAAATCGTAAAGTATAAGTAGTAAACGCGGCTTCCCGAACATTTTGACGCTACTCGTATAAATATATTTCATTAAAAAGAATGTAAAAATCTTTCAAATTACTTGCTTGTTATATAAACTAATAATAAAATTGAGAATACTGTCGATTGAGCTTGATAAAATTTATTTTAAGCCCAAATTAATCTGAAATATTGTATACACATTTATATCGAGTGTTACATGCGTTCATCGGCACCTTCGCCAGCGAGGCCAAGATAAGATTATAAGTATAAACCAATTCTATCGACGTATTGTAATATTATTCGAGTATGTTCTACCTGAAAATGCCAGAAGGTAAAACAGTAGGTATTGAAGTTATTTTGAAATAGTTTTAAAACTAATGAACATCAAAGATAGCAAAAGCTTTACTTGTAGTGATTATTATCATTACTCGTTTTTAAGTTTAAAATAAAATTATATATGATCATATCGATGATACTGTGTGTTTTTTGTGTAGTTCTTATAATATCAGTGAACGTATCAAGTAAATATTTAGCTTGTTTTTTTATTTATTAAAATGAAGTAACTTCGCTGAATATTCTGATGCCATGCAATCAGTACAGTCGTATAATATAAACTCAACAGGCGAACTGAATAAAGTGATTTCGATGAGAGTTATTTCCGAGGTTATTATTGGAACAATTGACCGAAATATTATTATACCGGATGATAAGTCAAAACCATTAACAGAAGAGCGAAAGCAGAGCTGGATAAGTTTTATCGTCTAAATAATAATGTATGCATACCGCTTTGAACTTTATACGTTTTCTGGCTTTAAATGAAAGTGCGTACAAAAATAAATACTATTGACTCCTGCCGCATATCGTCATAAATTATTTTTGTGTCAGTGTTGCAATGCAGGAATGTTTTAATGTCAACGGCAAATAAATGTATAAAACATAAACTACACGATACAGAGTATGAATGACTCTTTATTATAAATTATGTCAGTCGCTAAAATGTCATCCTGAATGTCAGACCGATTTTAAGGAGTTGCATATGTCATTTCATGTTTTTTCAGACTATTTAACAATTCACAAGGCACACACAATGAACTTTTATGATACAAATAATTATATTTCATTTTTCATCACATTAATACTTCATATTTAAATTCCATTTTAGTCAGCTTTAATATTTTTATTTATTTTTATTTAACTTTTGCAATTCATGGATACTCATCAATAGAAAAATGTTTTCTACAACCTCAAAAATAAACTACGTTATTAATATATATTTCAAAGACTTGTTTAAAGATGTTTTCATTTTTTATATTAATAATATAATACATGAAAGTAAACAATTAATTAAATCAATATATACTGCAAAAATATTATTACGATGAAAAACAATGTCATAGTTAAAAGTTTTGTTCTTATAATTTAAAGTTTTCTTGATAGACATTATAACGAAAAATAATTGAGTTAAAATAAACATTAAAATTACCGGATAAGTCTTTTTCGCTTTTATTTTAATATACCTATTAACTTATCACATATTTTAAATAGTTATTGAAATTAGATTTCTTCTTATTTTTGTAGTGTAACATATAAATGGAAAAATATTCTAGATGAAAAAAATACTTTTATCGAAGCGTTCGACTATCCGATCATAAAAATCTTAACTTTCTCTTAATTACGAAAAACTTTTACACCGCGCAGTATTTTTTTCAAACTCAATTTTACTGAAACGTTTGCAAACGCAAGTATAAATGTATTTAAATATTCATAAGACATGACTTTGCGAATATAATAACATTTAAATTTGATAATCCCCTGGAGATATGTTTTGAGACTTTGGTCGGCGTACTATTCGCGGACGAAATATTTTATTAAAAGCACTTCATATAGAACGGTATCGCTCCAAACCAAAACACAGCAGCACGTTACCTCGGCGGCACTTTCGATCCTCGGCCTAAGAAAATATAAATGATAATATTTCACGAGATGTTAAAGATCGTGGGAAAAAAGTATCGAGACGCGACGCATTCAATCAAAGACGATATAACTGAGTTGAGCTATTTTCCGCGGAGGAGCATCGGCACGCATCCCGCCCATCGGGGCCATATTGGCCGGAGCGCAGCTGGCGCTATCTGCCGACGTTTGCCAAATTTTCTTTTGCGAGAAAAGCGCACGATTTCACCGACTCGGAAGCGTGGGGAAGGGAAGGGGAGGGTCGTCAATCTTCCCCGCGCTTTGTGCTTGCACACTGGCAACTCCTCGCCGCTACTTGACTGCCTTTTGTATCCAATAACAGGCTAATTGCAACTTCTGTGGCAATTCTCCGGTTTTACCTCTTTCAGTTCAATATCGATTTTGCTTATTTCGCTGTGGGCTTTAAATATTTTATATGGTTTGAGAGTTGCCAGTATTTAAAAAGGCACTTGTTGCGTTTGTGTAAACTCGTATTGTACTATAACACAATACGCATTCCACTATCATCACACGACGTACTTTTTTAATAAGTCAACATCTTCAGTAATAAAACAATATTATTTACTCAGCAATATATATCGTAAAATTCTAAATTAGTCAAAAATATTAAATATCGTAAAATATTTAGAAGAAACTAATATTACATCTTATTTATAACATAAATTAGTAAAACTTTAATAGTATTCAACGCATTAATCATCAGATCCGTTCTCAACTTCTTACAAAATTACTTACACGTAAAATAATAACATCCCAAAAACTTTAATCCAACTGTGCGATATAACCTAAGTAGCTAATGCAAATTCTTTTTTACAAATCACCAAATTTACATGAAATAAGTAATTACTTGAAAGCTGTAACACAAATCTACTATGGATAGATTTATATCAATGGGATACACACCGTCGCCTGAAATTAAGTAGCGTGATCCAAACACATTACTATAAGCACTGCGTGGCATCTAATTGCCTCAATCTACGACTGAGTTATATTTGCTTTAGTGTAAAATATTGAGTTCAAATTAATATTTACACACGTATTTTTGATAATATTTGCACAGTTGTTTTGCAAAGACCAGTGCAACACGCATGTTTTGTCATGTAACTGAAAAATTATTTACGGAAGAGATCGCGTCATAAAATATCCTCATAAAGAAATATTCGCCAAAACATATTAATATGAAACAAAATTATAAAATCATACTCATTTTATTTTCTTATTAATTTTTATTGCTGTGAGGTACGAAGTATAATTATTTTGACATAACTGCATTCTAAATTTAAAATATATGTACAAATCCTTCGCATTCCTTACAACATCTTGTTCTATTGTTCTAATATTTTTTATATGAAACATAAAAACTAAAATACTTCACAGTTAACTTCAAATTTACGTTTTTTTTATTCTATCCGACGTCCTTCGTCAAATTCTTTGAATGACTAATACGTATTTCTAGACTAGTCAGCTTCACAATACCTACTCACGGCATCGCGTAATTACAGAGGACTGCCGATAAGTTTCTTTTTCACTTTTGCTAGATACAATAATTACAACTGCCTACTTTATCATTAAAAACTTGAGACGTTTAAGGCAATGAGTCTATAAACTCGAAGTAAGCTACAATTCTCTGACTGCTTCGTGACTTTGGTAACATAATGAATTTAGCGGATTCAACACACTCAATTGAGAGAAATATTATAAATAAACATAAATGCTTATTGACAAAAGTACCCGCAGTACAAATTTGTGAAATTTTGTGAAAAAAATACATTTCTTTTAAACATTATTAATACTTGTTTAATATAATATTAATCAATGGTATCTCCCCAATACCGTAGAGGTTACCGTTCTTGTCTCCCATCTGGGGAAGTGCGGGATCGATTTTCACATCTTCTGTATTTTTTTAAATCCTAAAATGTAAAACTGGATGCCCATTGGGTTGAGCAGTTTTCAGACAACTGATTCTCTTGAAAAAAAACTATCAAGACATGTCTTTACATACCAGCGATGTATATGCTGTAACTTCGGAGCGGACATGGTAAAAAAAATATTTATCAGACATTGCATAACAAACGTTATCAATTTCATTTTTACCATGATGATAAACATTGTCGATAACCAATAAAACTTTTTTCAATAGTATAATTTCGCTTAAATGCAGTGATAAACTAAATCACATGAGTTAACAATCAATAATAATATATTAATATAATTTTCGGCAGCCGGTACCCCTCCGTCCAGATACTTAAATTTGTGCATATTTAATAAATAAACACTTTTTCAAGAATGTCATTTTAGATTTACTAATGAAATAATTATTTTGAATGATATGATCGACATTTAATGCTATTCAAAACTATGTTTGTATATGTCAAAACAAGTGATTTTCATTCTCACAATCACTCTTTAAAGTATTAAATATCGCCTCAAATACTTGAAAGTCTTTGAAGAATCCTACAAAAGAATTGATAATCTACCAAACACTAATTGCTTTAGAATAATACTTTACATTATTTTTTACCCTTTATTACCCCCATTACATTTTATATACAATCAGGGAATCTAATGAAGCTCCCATCATATCCTTCATATATAAGGGCCCCGTGGACTTCCGTAATTTCCATAAATAGGTATTTAGGTAGTTAATTCGCTTTGTTTTGAAAGATCTGTCCACGTAATCAGTATAGAAGAACAAATGTATGAACGCGTTCGATATAGATCAATGACAATTATGTACGTAAAAAGTCTCTCATCGTTAAAACGCAATACGCAACAAGATAAATTTTAGACTAAATCGGGTAGTGGCGGCAGAGATAAACCGCAAATTCGACCTTCAGATCTTGGCTCTTAGAGACATACTATGATATAAAATGATTAGGATACATTATATAGTGATATATAGTTAGTTATACGTCCGAGGTATTCATTTGTTTTAAATTTATGGAGTGTTCTGCAAAATCTATTTCAAATAAAAAAAGTCCTACTGGTAACTCTTATAATTTTCTTTTAAATTAACTTTGAACGGGTATGAATGATATTGATTTTTCAATATTTTTCGACAACATCCATATTATTTTTGAAGCGTGGTAAATACTATGCGGTTTCCTGAAGATTTAAAAAATCACAAATTCATATTTATACATATAAATGAAAACTATCGAGTACAATAATAAATCAACAGATTATTTCTTGTAATAAGAAACATTTATTCTCACAACGGCTGATTGAAATTTTGAGCTCCGACGATACCGTAGTCCTGTAGTGCATTATGTACTACAACTACGTAGTTAGAATGTTTTAACTGTAAATATATGTATATACAAATCTTTATGACATTGCGCTACTCGTGAAAACAATATGCACGCATACGATGCGACTTCCACAACTAACACAGTGGTGCGGTGATTTTTAGAACTAACATTTCACTATCAATGCACGTAATTTGCATGCAAATCTAAACAGTGATTGTTAAGATCGTTTCATCTTACTAAAAACCAGATAAAACTATTGATACTTGCATTGATATGTATCGATATTTCGATACACAATATATATATATATATATATTGTGTATCGATATTTCG
>JAGVSQ010003973.1:0-20367 GCA_022683975.1 Rhyacophila evoluta
AGATGGGGATTCGAACCCGCATTCCCCGGATCGCTAGGCACGCACGCTACCAACTGCGCTACCGGGGAGATAATCATGTTAAAATTAAGCGTTTCTCAATATGAGTCCATATAGCCCTTTGGAGGGGGCAAAGGCCTTCAAGCAATAAACAAAAAAATACGTTTTGGGGTAGTATATTCACAAGTCAAGCCATACTTTTGCGAAATATTTATATAATATTAATATTCGTGAGCTAAAAAAAATCATAAGTTACATTACGCGACCTAAAAGAAGTGTATAAAACATAGTTCGATACTTTTATTTTAAAGTGTGTTCAATCTATGAATACTTATTTATTATCTATTTTATGTCTGAGTAGATATCTAAGGTATTGTTTGTTTTTTTAAAGTGTAAGTCATATTATAATAATATTTATACTGTGTATAGTTTATCAATTTACTTTAGTATGCATGGTGGCTATCCGGGATTGATTGTTTGAAGTTGCTCATGAGTAAAATGCAAGCTTAAAGATATAAAAGACCTGAGTAATTTTCATTCACCAGTCTTCGTCATAGACACAAAAAGCCCGGATGGATGCGGTTTTATAGCAACAACTCTCCGGACGTCTATCCAGTATGGATATTTTCCGATTTGGTACATATGGGATACTATAGGAATTACCAACTTAATCCAACTCTCAATTCCCAATATGCCTTTTCTTTTACGCCTTACTTAATTGCTGCACATTAGCTTCCTCATTTACTATAATTATATTAAATTTGTATTACCTATTAAATTTATAGAATTTAATTCTTGGAACATTAATAAGTAATTTAGTAACTACACCAAAACAGCGTCGTTAGCAAGTTGTCAAAACTTCTGACATACAGTGTACTCTCAATTATTCGGGTACTGGTTATCTAATTTACGGATTATCCGTACCAAATGTTGAAATTATATTTATTGTAAATTATGTGGTAAGAATTTTTATGATCAAAAAGCTTTTATTTACCCTTAAGTATGTACATGCATGTTAAATCAGTACATTTCCCCAAGGATATCGAATATTACTTCACGCTAGAAATCATGTCTGTAAAGAAAGTTATACAATAATACATACACGCGAAAGCTAAAAAAAATTCTGGAAGAAAGTAAAATTTTTAAGGTAGCGTCAAAACCCGTGGAGCAATTTGGCTTGGCCAGGCTTGACAAAAAATAATTCATCGATAATGATTAATTATCAATGTCATATATTTACCAAAGTTCGGATTATCCGGGTTCCTCCTCCCCAGCACGTATAATGGATATACAACTGTGTTAGCTACCCATTTTTTTTCTATAGGTAAATATTTTTTTACCAATATAATTCATTGAAAATTTTCTGATAAATATGTTGGCATAATAATTTAAGTCCTATGGTAATGTATTATAAAAAGATAAAATTATAAATATGATGTCAAGCTATCTTAACTATAATAGCAACAAAAAATGTATATTTTTCTTCAATTAGAATACTAGGTGTAAAAGAATTAATTACATGACACAGAAACCCATACCATGTCCCAATACCATAGTTCTATTAACTGATTTTTAAAAGTCTGGCATAAAAGTGTATAGTTAATCTGCATTGCATCCCTTACCAGTGGAGGACTAAAAAATTTCCTTGCCTTAAGCATGGATAGTGTTTTGAAGCCTTGTTTGTACTGCTAACGAAAAAAAATCTAGTAAATAGAGATGAATTTTGACTCAAGTATCGATGTATAAGAACAAGAATTCTTTTGATGATGCTAATGTTACTTACTGATATCAAATTCAAAAATAATATGCATATTAAAAAAAAACTGTCCGTATATCAAAAAAGCTCAGCATCTCAAAGGCATCCCTTCACTTCTCTTGGGGGTTTGAGGGGGTGTAGCGGAGGATGAGATCCTTGTCAGACGCAGAGCAAAGCATTTGGTGGGGTGAGGGGTGGTTATTGGTGTCTCGCTCTTCTGGACCGGACACACGCAGTCCGGTCGTCTTTTCAATTTGAAAAAAGCACGCGTTCGGCCGGTGTATGCGTCCCTCTCGCACCCCCGCCACCCGCACACCACCGCAATCTTTTTCGCGAGGTAAACTACAAGTTTTCCCTTAGAAAGGGTCTCTTAAACCCTGACGTCGCTTCTTGTATTATGATCTATCTCAATGCAAGTATTTTAATTTTCTCTTTATCATTTACTTCGAGCTTAACATGGGCGAAGGGATTAACAGAAAACAGTATATATTAAACTAATGACAAAACCCACGAAGGAAATACTATTTATTTCTTAATTTAATAAGTTCTCGATAAATTATTATCTTATATAAAGCATCATTTATTATATTCGAGATCTGCGGTTTTCTCTCTACTGACAGTCACATTTTATGACGAATATTTGTTACAAATCTTATTTCCAAGAACCAATTGCGTGTTTCAGAAAACCTTCGAATTATTCAATCTATGCTACTTATTAAAAAAAACTTTCTTATTATTTAACGAGAAAAAAATGCTATACGGTGCAATTAAAAAATAATCAATACCTACTTAAGAATATTTTATAAACTATATTTTGATAGTTTTATGTCTTACGCCTAAGAGTTTGTTGCCTTAAATCAAGAGTTCAAATTGAGTACAATTACGGTGGCCATGACCAATACAGGTTATATATGATTACCAATATCAAGTTGTTTTGAAGACTGATTCGTCTATTTTTTAAATATTTTTGTATAGTAAATATATTGGTCAAACAGTAGTTCTCTTCACATTGTTGAGATTCATATGCTCCGCTTTTGGAGAGCTCAAATTAACAAGAATATTTATTACCCGTTAACTTAAAGTATCGTCTCAGATATAATTTTCACGAAGAAATAGTAATACAATAACAATTTAATCATTGACGACTTAAAATCGAATGGTCTAAGGATAAGCAGTAATTATTATAATGATGATTATGAGTATTTGAATAGTAGCTGGAATAGTAGCAGTGCAAATTTATTTCCTCTCTGTATCTAATTGAAAGCAATTAACAATAATTTGATATTAATTATTATTTTATTTAATTAATCGTTTAAAATGTCACGTATGTATCCGTTTGAAATATCATACCTAACACTGAATTATAATATTAATAAATATCTATCTAGAAATACTTTTATTAAAATTAAAGATATACGTTTCAAAATATGGATTGACAAGGATACGAATTTCTCCCCATTTGCGTTTTGAAACATAAAAACTATATATTAAAGTTTTTATACTTTTATTCTACAGTGAAACAGGTATACATATTATGAGAAATTGAGAGACATATTAAACATACGCTTTATAATTTAAGTACAGTTACCCTATAAAATATATTTTTTAATGTATTTATTTATGATAAAAAAATCAAAAATTATGAAATTTAAGTATACGTAAATATTTTTTATGAGAATCTAAGATATCTATTTAATTTACAATGTGTAATTTAATCATAATTAGACCATAAATTATTTATTTATGTTTGTTATTTTAAGAAAAAGAGTTTCAGAAATTTCTACGTAACAATTGAGAATATTATTTTTAAGACAACATGGCTTGAACTTTTCTGAATGTGGTTCGGCCATCCCTCTCACCCACGACTCATGCGTCCTTAAGGGGTGGGGGGAGTCGATCTCCCGTCGTCCGGTGGCCGAAAGCTACCAGCCCCCACCCTCCACCCCTCGCTGCAAGTGCGCGGGGTAGAGCGCCGACTCGCTCTTCTCATCATTTCGACAGAGTTTAGAGGAAATCTGGCCGCTCCGTCCGGCAGTCGACATTTGGCTACCGACCCGCACGGTCGTTCTCTCCGCATATCTCGTTCAAACATACGATAATATTTATATTTGAGTTATTTTTTTAATTTTTCACATTGTTTAATAAGTCGCATATATAAACGGCGAAGGTGTACGAGTGCGTCGCGTTTTCCTGATTTTTTGTAAATCAAAGCATCCGACCCACGTGTTGAATGCGAAGGCTGTGTGAAAATTCTTGATAGTAAAGTTGCGACTGTGTTTTTGTTGCGGCGGGCGGAGCTTTCCGTTTGGTGGGACGCAGAGCGAGCAACACGCGAGGACCGCGTGTTATATGACGGCGCGCGCCGCGAAACATTGTTTATGTTTTCATCCGCGGGATAACTTGCACTTTCAAAACTCAGTGCAGCGCGCGACGACCATGCTATCGCGGCCTATACAAAATGTTGCAAAGACCTTCGTAATATTACGGTTTACCTGCGATGGACTCAGGCAATAGAGAAAAAATGTGATAGATTTCGTTATATTGGACTGTTTTAGTTTTTTGTTATTTTTTAATTTTCGTTTTTGCTGACGCAAATATTTCGTGCTTAAACATTAATGCGTTGGAAAGTGACAAATAGATGAAAAGTAGAGGACACGGATGAACAGGGTTTTGTGATAAATAATAAGTGGAGCCGGTGTGCGCCAGCGACGCGAGACGAATGGCTAACAACGGCGCCGTTGCAACAGCTTTTCCGTCTAGCCAACATCACTGCAAGGATTGTGGCGTATTCTTCGAATCGGGGAAATCTCTTGAAGTGCATCTACAGTATCATAAGGAAAATCTTTTAAGCAAATGGGCAACTCAGGCTCAAAGTGCACAGAATGACTTGGAAAACAATAACAATACAAAAATAAAGCGCGAAGCAACAATAGCGGCGCCGGCGGATTCCAGTGACGCCATGATCACCAAACCGAGTCCAGAGTTCCAGCAGCGTTCTACTCCGGAGACGTCGGCTCCATTCGGACACCCGGCAACCCCGCAAAGTTACCATAGTGCTCCGTCACCATATCAGACGCCCGAGCAAACTGGATTCTCTCCCGGACAGTTTCCGCCCTTTGTTCCTCCTCCATTTGCACACGAACAACCATCAGGGCCTTGGGAGCAAGGACATTACGCACCTGACTTCATATCTCATAAAGTTCCACGGTTTCATCCATACGGAGGCCTACCTCCGGATCGTTCAGGCCAAGTTTCGTCATCCAGTCCTGTCTACGGCCAACCTCTGAGTCAGCCAACTCCATCACCATCACCGAAACAGTGCGATAAATGTGGTTTTGTGTGCGATTCTGCCGCCCAACTAAATGAACATTGTACAACTTCTCATCCACCTACTCCACAGGGACATTTTCATCATCCACAAGGCTATCCGCCAAAGCATTACGGAAATTTCGTGCCCAAAGAAGAGCCTATAACTAAGGAAGAACACGAAGAATCAGCTGATATTTTAGACTTGGATTCTCAGAAAGTTGTACATCCCGGAGGTGATGAAAACGGAACGTTCGATCCAGCCGTTTCCCAACTGCATCACAACGGCCCAAACCCTCACCCAGTTTCCGCAATGTTGCCGTGGCCCGAACAAAAAATGTACGGCCATCCTCAGATGAATGGAGACCCTAAAATGTTTTCTCAAGACCATAAAATGTTTTCGGAACAAAAATCATTTGCTCATGATCAAAAATTATATCCACACGAATCTAAGATGTATCCCCATGACCAAAAAATATTTAATACCAGCCAACATGATGGGAAAGGTTTTATTCATCAGGATCAAAAACTATATCAACCGCATCAGTTGGCTTTAGGAGAGTATCAGTCTGGAGTTTCAACATCTGGTCAAGATATTCAACCACCGTACAGACCGTTTGACTCGCCAGCTGGACCTCAAATATCCAGCACGCAGGCAACAAACCCTTCATCTAATTCAGTTCCTCCGATATCGGGAAAGGGTGCAAACTGGAAATCGAACGAAGCCCGCCGTCCAAAAACTTATAATTGTACTGCTTGCAATAAGTGGTTCACTAGTTCGGGGCATTTAAAGCGTCATTATAATACGACTTTACATAAAAATGCAGTGCGATCTTCAGGTCAACCGGATCCAGCTACCCTACCGATCAGCACACACCATCATCCGTCGCGAGATCCTACTCAATCACGGGGGCACCCATCGAGTGCTAGTGACCCAAACACTCAGAGTCCGCTCCCTTCGGATGACGTCCGCAGCCCAGATGATGGACATGGAGCGTCTCAATTCACGGCGCATAGCTTTGATCGACCTCAACATCCTGGAATGCAGCAGTCCGTTAAAGGTCCTTATATGCACCAACAGTCGAATATAGGTAATAATCAACTTCTCGGTAATAATCCTTTAGCAAATCACCCGCTTCCTCATCAGATGGGCTCGCATCCTTTGACGATGGGTAATCAACCTCCAGGGCTCGGTAATCCTTTGGATCCGGGTCATCACTCGCAGAACGCTAAACCAGCGCCGCGACCTAGTCCGGTATCAAATTCTGTAGGGAGTCCCCCAAACGGGCAAGCAGGTCCCTCCGTCCTAACAAACCATCATTCGAGGGGCCTGCTATCAACTTCAACCAGCAATACTACAGTCCAGCCGCCGCCGCAGGCTACGCCTCCCATTATGGCACACAACCTTCCCCCGTTCAGTCACTTTCCGGGCAATCCTTACAGCCCGAGGCCTTCGGACCTCCCGGTTCATACGCTCCAGGAGCCCACTCCCACGGCTTTATATTTGGCTCAGAATTTTCAGCAGAGTTTGGGTCCGAACTACCCAAACGGGATGTCCCCCCACGTTATGGATACGGCTTCCAACAACCTGCCTATAACCAATCTAGCTACTATTGGTGAGATCCTTCCAGATCAGTACATGTCACTGGGGCTCGACATGCCACCCTCGGGAGGCCTGCCGAGTTTTTCTCAATTCCAGTCACACCGTTACGGCTTAATCATGCCTAACTATTCACCAATACATAACGTGGGGGGTTCCGCCCCAGGCGAATCGCCACACCTCCAGGCATACTTCTTAATCGACGGCACCAACAATTGTGCGGTCGTTCAACAGGTACACCCGGATTTCATTGCCGACGAAAGTAGCGTCGACACGGCTGACTGCGATTCCAATAACTATCACCTCACAGATCTCAATTCTATCAAACAAGAGCCGGAATCTAGCGACAGCGATAATACCATCGAGCAAAGCGAGATGTATTCCGCTACTCTCGAAATTATAAACAAATTTATCAAACAGGATACTGCAGTGGCTCCCTCTGTTAAGCAGGGTGAGGTAGCCGATATTTCTAATAAAGAAAATTATGAATCACAAGTTAGCTTGCCACCGAGTCCTGTTAGCGTGAAATTAGAATATGAAAATAATGGCTCGCCTTCTATATCTTCAACGGTGGTTGTTCCCCCTTTGTCCTCAAGTAATAAAAATAAACAGGCGTCAAAAGCAGTCGCCAATGAAATTCACAAATGTTTCGAATGTGATAAACTGTTTAATAAAGCTTGTTATTTGACCCAGCACAACAAGTCTTTCCATTCTGGAGATAAGCCTTTTAAGTGTGGGCGTTGCGGGAAGCGTTTCCCCAGCGGCCAGTCATACGAAGAACATTATTCGAAACATGCTGGTGAAAAGCCCTTCAAATGCGATCTCTGTCCCAAGCAGTTCAATCATAAAACAGATCTGCGCCGCCACATGTGCTTGCATTCTGGTGAAAAACCGTACTCGTGTTTTGCGTGTGGGAAGGGTTTCATCAGAAAAGATCACATGCTGAAGCACTGCGATACCCACCGTAAAAAGAACGCCAGCATCACCATTACCGGTCTCTAATCAATCGCTCACACTGTCTATGCCGACCAACATATCTATGCCGGATAAAGCTTTTTCTCAACATATCACAGGCAATATCTCAATTTGCAAAGCAATCGATCCATGCAATATGCATATCGTATTTACCGATTCTTAGTGATAGTTTTGTTATGTTTGATCAGGGTTTAGAGTAGTACGACTGACTTTACATGATGTGACTAGATATGCAAAATATGATCAAAATGAAACTTGTGTTTTGTTTGTAATTTAAGTTTTTGTTTTGATATTATGTTTTAAAATGTGGTGTATACGTGTACTGGTGCGAAAATGCAGGTCTCTCCGGTCATTACACTGCACCGCTGACTGGTGCACCAAGGTGACTCCGGGACGAAAGGTTGTTGTCTCATATTTTACCTGTCAGATAATCATTTGTTTTGATCAATACACCTACTTATATGGTAACATACAATAGCCGTTGTTAAAATCATTTTTTAAATTAGATGATAAAAGGAAAGCAATTTTTTAGATAAGGACTATTAATTTTTATAAGATTATTGTTTGAGAGACTAAAATTGTATTGGTTATAGTTTAGGTAACGTGTTCTACTCTTTTTTCCCAATTGCGACGTGTATTTGTTATTCAATGTTATCGTTTGATATTTTCATTTTCACCAGTTTCATGTAATTAGGTCGTCCTGGGTTTCCAAAATTGAAAGCAATGAATTAGTGATTTTTAAAATACGTTATAGCAAATTTATCCAAATATTAATAAGTTTGAGAATCTTATTATATAAGCGAGTTCGCTTAGCTCGCCATCACTCAACTACCTCACATTTCCCCCCTCGATTGATAAAAATATAACTCGCGTTTTGCCAAATTAATGAATATAAAATGGAATATAAATCAATATAATAAATTTTATTATTATATAAACCTAGGTTATTGTCTTAGTACTAGTTATTGGGAAAACGAACATAATATCGCAAATATTATATTAATTTAATAAATTTGTATTTAGGGTGTAGGTATTATGAATTAGTTAGACCTACGAATAAACCACAATGTACAAAAATTCAAATTTTCAATATTATATTATGACATTGTTCAGTAATTGTAATATCTTTTTAAATAAGATAACTATATTTTTAATGGAGCTTATATTTTATGAATATCAACAGATTACTTGCTTCGTTAAAAATGATAAATTTAAATAAAATCTGGACATTCATATCGGTTGTGTCTGGGTAAACATATCTTACCAACAATGTATGTATCACTTGCAATAATTTTACAAGATAAATAAAGCTAAAAATCAACGTATTGCGATTAATAATTTACCCATGTTAATTTAAGTTAAGTTTTTAATACCAGTAATATCATACTATTTTATTAGGAACGAATTATTTTCTAGCCAGTTAGTTCTTTATTAGTAGAATTTCACGATTGTTATGTTTATTCAGTTAGTTTATATGTTTAATTAATTGTTAATGTTTCCATCGATTTTTAAGTTCATATGCATATGTTTCTTATCAGTGTCATTTTATTACATGAAAGGATTTCGATTCGATGACCGCAATATTATTCATAGGCATGAGTATGGTAACGTTTCTGTCGTGTTATATGGACTTAAAAATCGATCGTTTCAGAAATATTTACTAGGCAATTCGAAAATATTCTCTAAAAGTTATGATAGCCTCGATTTATATTTCTGAAAACTAATATTGTTGCCAATAATTAATGAAACTGATATATCAATACAAGTTACTACCTCATTAGAAATTCAAATGATTACAACTTAAATCATGAACTCTTGAAATGGCCTAACTCTTTAGTTATCGTTAAAGCGTGGGTTCACTAGGGTGACTATAGTTTTGGGTACACTCTCCAACGCCATATAAGAGTTTGCGGTTTGAAATAAAATGTTTGAATATACTTGAAATTAACTAAAATACAAAGCCACTACTTGCCTACCAGAACGAAATAATATTATATTTATCAATAGACAATATTTATTTATCATTTTAAAAGAACAGATATACAAGAGTTATTTAACAGATAAATAGTGTACCAGGATATACAAATATTGTTGTTTAAATGAAAATGTGTATTGTAATAGTATCTATATGAAAACTGATATTCTTACACTTATACTTTGTTCCACTGAAGTCGTAACGGCGTAAAATTATACAACCTTATTACGTAGACTTTTCTGGGTTAACGGTCAATTTAAATATCGTCTATATTGAGTAAAGTATTTATATTAAATGCTTGTACTTTTCCGATGTATATGAGATGATATTATCATTACAATAACTGAACAAATAAATATGCAATACGGTCGATTACGATTTGAGTGGATTTAGGTACAAGTAACAAACTAAACTTGGTCTAAAATGTACGAAAGTTGTTAAGGAGACAGGACTAATAGGCCGAATATTCACTAACCAGTTATACAGAATTAACCTTTCTACCTCATCGTAAAGTGATGCTCTCACAAATTTGACTACTGAATGAATTGATTTTTTTAGATAAGAAATTGTACATACGGTATAGTAAATTAAATTAAGACCCTAAGTAATACTTATACTTTCAATAAATTCATGTCTTCTAAGGAATGTTTTTTATTTGTCGGAATCACGTTTTGTACATTGTTTCCTCGGTAACTTAATGTGCCATCTCAGCATGTTATTGTGGTGGTTATTGTAATAATAGTCTTGCCAAATTCCTTTAGTAAATCAAACTTGTGGCAAGATGGACAATTATGCAGCTCCTATTTAAAAATACATACTCGCGCACTTACAAGTCCTATGTATGTAATTTTGAAGCCTGATTTTCAGCGGGAAAAATCAACAACAAAAAAACATTCTTGATTGAATTCGTCAAAAGGCATTAAAGGTTGTGTTATTATATTTATCGTATTCTCCACTATTGTATATAATGTTATTTTAATATTAATTATTTAATTCAAGTTACCATAATGTGATGGCTGATAATTTTGACATATCTTGCCACGGGTTGGTCCATTTAATCATGATTAGTGACATTTGTAAAATATTTCATCTATTGATCAAGTATGTGTTTAAGTTTTGTTGATTTATCACAATCCTCAAGGTTGTGGCATTTAAAATTAATATTGTACAGTTCTTCTCCAGGTTTTTGTAATAGAGTTTAACAGTGATATTGTATTACCTTTATATTATATAATATGATTTTATCAACTGATACGATAAGAATTCATAGCTTAAAATGTTTTCGTATTGTTTTCATATTTTATCCATATCAAAACATTTAACCGACAAGTTAAATTTTTTTTTTAGTAAAAATACAATGACAATTTGGGTATGAATTATGTTGTATTGAGTATTTCCAAAATGAAAATTGAAATGTAAAATTTTTAAATGAAATCGATGTAAATTATATTATTTCCGTAAAAGGATAACATTAAAAGTTCGAGTTAATACAGAAAAGATGACATATCGCAATTATAATACGAATGAAAAAAATACTGTTTTTTTAATTTACTGGAATCATTTATTTACTAGCTATTGGTGAGTGATGTTCTTGTACATACATATACATTACACCCATGGTATCCCTCTAGGCACATGTATTTATAACATTTTATATATCATGCAGTAATATAAAAACATATTACTATAATTCGGTGTGGTCTTGACTCTGGCAACATTGTTTGGTATTTGATTTCAGATTTTTTCCCCTCTCAAAATTAAAGTTTAAGTAATTTACCAAGTATAGTTCTCGTAAAATACTTAAGAAACATTACTGTTTTAAGATTATAAACCAGAGAGGGGTGACGGCTAACCTGTATGTCTTAGGGAAAGCATGAACTTAGATTAGGCTCCGTAGACTGTAAGGTTTGATTTAATCTCATAGCAATATTCTTTGGCTCACGATAACAGGTATCAAGCGCGTACTCTAAATATAAATACATGAGATACTTAAAATAAATTAGATAAGTTTTTAATAAATTATAAGTGACCATAGATTGCGCGCTGATGAAAAACATGAGACCTTGTGTTGATTACCAAAACATGTATTCAATCTAATTAATTCCATTATATTTACTTGAACATGTATGCGATATGTAAATTGTTGGCTGATTGATAAAAACATGTTTTACCCAATCATTTTATGTTATTATAATAGTTTTGTATTTTTATTTTATGTTCACTGTTGCGTGGCGAATTTTTACTATATTGTACGTATGTGTCAAACCAGTATATATTAACATTTCATTGTTCCCCTGAAAAGGATATATTTAGTTAACACTAATTAGCTATAAAGTCTATTTTTTGTATTGTTTCTATTTTTCATGTTTCACGATTTAGTTAATTGTATCTTGAACATTTTATGTTTTTATTCCTTTCCCGTTAATTAAATAATCAAATTTTGCTGAATTGTTTTCTCCAATTGATTTCTTGCAATGCGATAACAAACTATTGAAACACAACATTATTTTTGTTTGTAATATTTGTACTATAACAATTAAGTCAGAATTCTTGTTCTGTGGTGAGCTCACACTGAAAAGAGCAGCATCTAGGATCCCAGATTCAATTGTTTAATGATAATTGAAAATTATTAATGCAGTTTGATTTATTAAAAAGAGCTTATGAGGATAAATTTCATTCGTTCTTAATTCGAGGAAACGCATGAAAGCATTTATAAAAATGTCGGATTGCCAACAAGGATTAGTATTATTCATTTCGATTAATGCAAATAATGTTTGCAAACTGGGATCCGATTTGCTCCATAAACGCACCCTCCTGCCAAAACTAATGTCTGCTGCAATTTGGAATGAAAATTACCTATCTATTTGTAAGATAGATAATAGAATTGCCAGGGGCGTACGTACATTGATTCTATGAATTTCATAAATGTTTATACTAGACGATTATTGCAGATCAATTTGATTTTGAATGTAGATGAATGTTTTAATTATATTAATCAATAAATACATATCGATTATAATTGTGGTTTTATTTAATGTATCCATTGCTGTCTTTTGCTAGCTTGCAGTAACAAAGGAACTCATAATACACTTTATTATTTGTCTAGATACAATATTTCACTTCCATATACATACATGCGTATGAAAATCCACATGTAAATATTTAAATATTCCTGCCATATTATTATTGTAACTAAACAATACTTGTATTGTTTAATTAATTCACTATACATATTATTTGGAAGTTACGTGACTTATTACTCTCGTATACTATAATATTATTGATATATCCTGTTATAAACACACTGAACAACTATAAGTATAGTATTCATAAATATATTAAGGAGTACACTATTCGTAAGTATGCACACTTGGCGTGGGCGTTTGCTTTTTGGCGATTTTGCTGAAGACAATATTACGAGCTTTTGTAAGTATTGCATGTGTGTAAAAATATACGTGGTAATGATCAATTTCAGACTTAATATTTATAGCAAATGGGGGTTGATTCATTTGTCGAACTTATAATACACTTTCTCTATGACGGCAGCTATTTAAGGATATTTATAATAATAATGTCGCTGTGCTAGAGAAACACTGGAACAACTCAAAACGGGCACTATTGATACATCATATTTTTCTTATTGTTTTGCATGACAACTATAACGAATAGAGCCAATTTTATATAAAAAAAAATAGTACACATTTGACGGAAATATATTTTATAATATATCGATATGTTACTATGTTGCACGGCTTAGAGTTGATATAAAGAATCAAAAAGAACGATATCTTGAAATAATTGACTTGTTGAGGTATTGAACTAGCACAGCAATATTATCACAGTTAAGTTTTAGTACAATGTGTCTCGAAGAAATTGTAGTCATATTTATTCAAGATAAAGAAGTGGCACTAAAATAAATTAAATGTAAATAAAAATGTTGAATCAAAAATACATTTATTCTTGAGCTACTTATTGCTAATTGCAGGTTGAAATTTCAAAAAAATTAGACAATTCTTTAGATACGTAGGTTCGTCGATAATCTCTCACATCTTAAGCTTGGCTCACACGATTAATTATTAAATCGATATATTTGTAATATTGCTTACTCGCGCACGAACTTCCTATTGAAATTGTCTTTAATTCGAAAGATGTATTTTCTCATCTGATTTTTTTTGGTTTATTTTTCAATGTTCTAAAGATATTACGGTTTTCACAATACATAGTATCCTGATTTCGATATATCGTTTTACTTAAACGTTTCAAGATTGTATTTAAAAGATTAAGTAATTGCAAATATAGAATTCAATTTTATTTTCTCTTTCGTTTTTGAATGTCAATTTTATACCATGGAATATCTGTTTTTTTCATACATGAATAAATTTTATTCATAATTGTATAAAGTAGCAGAACAAAGTCGTGTATTGAGCTATTTATATATACGAGTATATACCATGTCTGCTCCGAATGTGGAGTATATGGATCTTCGCAATGTAATTAATTGATGAATCATTTTTTCATTAGAATTGGTTCTCAGACAATCTCTGAACCCTATGGGCATCTAGTTCTGCATTTTCGTAGTTTTAAAAATCAGACATATGTAGGAATCAAAACTGCATTCCTCGGATGCGTGACGCACTCACTTACCTCTTGACTACCGGGGATTCATTATATATTTCATAATTAATATATAACGGTTCTTCTCGTGTACTCCTTCAAATGTAAAAAAAATATATATTCCGACTAACTTTACACTGTATGACTAGAATTTTTGACAAATCCAGTGAAGAAGTGACACAACATTTTATAAATCTAATATAGGGTTTCCCAAACTTTTTCTGCAATGGAACACTTCGCAAACCCATTTTTTAGGTTGGGTAATTCATACTAATAAGGAATTTATGTGTTGCAGTGTATAAAACCTTTCCAAATTGTCGCGGGACACCTATTCGCGTTCAGCGGAACATAGTTTGGGAAAATCTAATCTAATAAATAGCAGTTCAAAAATCCGTGTTAATTTTTTAAAAAATTTCTGGATACGAACGCAATTTTTCAATTCTAAATTTAGTTTTAACCAATTTTTCTATATTAAGTTTTTTTTCTACATTTTGCACAAAAGTGAAATTATTAAAAATGTTTTTATATCGATGGTCTATGTACGAGTGCTGAAAAGATGAAATTCACGAAAACACTATCATTTAAATCTCAGATCTGATTATATGTGGGCTCAAAGTGAATATACAATAGAAACGGTTATAAATATAACAATATATTCTCATTTAAAGTATAACAATGATAATATGAAATATTCCATTTGTATGATTTATCTTATCACTCGTCATAATTCAGCAGAATTTTCGCAAATAAATCCGTGACGTCATACTTTTTTACGTATAAGCACGAACGGCTCCAGCACTGAGGTGACACCATGATTCTTTGTTGTCTTCTTATTTTTATGATGTCATTTCAATATCTCGTTTTTCTCCAATTAAATTTTTATACCATCTTCATTCCGAAAGTGGAGCATTGGATCTCAACAGTGTGAAGATAACCACTCCATATATGGATTGTATGAATATCCCGCATTATCAAGACTTGTATGGATTGTATTCACGTGAATTGATTGTCAGCAATGGCTTATACCAGCGATTCTCAACCGAAGACCACATAGACCTTCAAGAGATTCCTTTTTGGGGAGGCATACTAAACTCATGGGGTGCATAGACAATACATTACGCAACCTACTAGGTGCGAAAGTAGAAATTACGAAAGAAATAAAAACGCCTCCCCTGTTTTTATTTCTTTACAGATATTTTAACTTAAAAAGTGGCCACAGCTACAAAAAGTTTGAGATCTGCTGACTTATATTATTGGATATTCAGTTTCGTATTTTAAATTTTTTTCTAAATTTCAAATAAAAATTCATCTAATCAATATATTTAATGTATCGTCGTTTTTAAAGAAATAGCAATGACTCGCAAAAACAATTCGCGGAGATAATCGCGCTTGAAGATTACTTTGTGTATTGAAAACCAAGGAATTTAACGAACTTTGCATTATTTTTCCTTGTTATTAGCCATATATTGCAGTGAATTATAATTTTAAAATATGCATATTTTACATATTAGTTCATTTTAGCAAAAAATCGATTTTGGAAAAAATGTTAGTTAATGACTATTTCCTATCTTATATTATTTTTCATATAATACATTATACTTTAAGAAATTGTCGTAAAATATATTTAACAGAGAGATTCAAATATTAAAACTCGATAATCTCAAAACTCACTTTTTTACTTTAACGTCTTTTGCCAGTAATACGACATTTACACAGTATAATGGCAGTTGCTATCAAACGTTGTCATATTTATGCAGTTCACTTTGTAAGAGCACTTCGTGAATTAAAGAAAAAATATTGATTTTTTTTAAATTTATAATACCAACTTTAAATCTCTTATGACGATTTGTAGATATTTTGTGATGTTAACTTGTTGAAAAAAAATAATAGCGTTATTTTTATTGTATTTTATTGCAGTTAATAAAATATATCAAATAATTTAGAACTGAATGACGTTTTTTTAACGGTCAACTTCAATGGTTTCGCTTCGTCTGTCACCATGGTAACACTCAAATTGTATCATCTTGGCTCTTCAACATCTTGATTCTTTAGTTTTATTTAGGATGGCAGAATTTAAGCCAAGCCAAGACTTAGGAATTGCAGAGATCTGCTCGACCTTGAAAAAGAAAATTGTATTTGAATCATTTGGCATCCGGATATGAAGGAATGGGTTCTTAATCCTTTGTTATTATTGTAAAAGTAAGAATGTTATTATATCTTTTAGTATAAATACAAGAATGGAAGTTATTGCAATCGTATAGTTTACTTTTAAATGTTCATTTGATTCCAAAATGGGAGCGGCCACGTGTAGTAATTTTATACACATTCTCACCTATTTGGAATAACTTTTCAGTTTATTTTGTTCATTGTTTGGAAATAGGAGAGCATTGTTTACTAATCAGCATATCCAATTTGATTAATTTAATGATATTATTTGAAATGATAGCTGTGATAGATTTTAGTGTATAAAAGGTGTGAGCATAAAAAACTAACTCACTAATGAAATAGTGAATGACAATTGACGATGCAAAAAACAGTGGTTTTCGAGAAATAAAGAGGAAAAAAATACTGAACTTCCCAGGCCGAAAACGGTGTTATAGAATGAATGGATTCAAATACACGAAACTTTTATGAAAAAAGATCAAAAACCTTTTAAAAAAGTGGGAAAATATTGTATCTTTCAATGGTGGATATTTGTTGGAATGATTATTAGTAGATTAAAAAAAAATGAAATCAAATGATTCATAAAAAAACGTCATTTATTTTTGTGCCACCTAATAGTATTATTGCAGTATAATTATTCTGGTTTGGAATATGTAATATCACAGAATAATCATATACTATATCTGGTTTTTTATTTTTTTCTTAAAATATTAAATCCACTGAACTAAATCACAATATATGTATTACTATTTGACAGAGTATACTTTCGCATTGATTTCTTAACCCTTTACGTGCGAAATAAGATTTCATAAAAAGTCATGAAATAAGTCAATGGGATACATGGTGTCACGTGGGATAAATCCGCACCTCGCACTTAAGAGCCGTGCACGGTGATGCGGATATATCCGCATCTCGCATATAAAAGGTTAAGCCTGAAGATGTCGGATGACCAGATTAGAAATAGCAATCTTTATGATTGTTTTCAGGAAATACCCAAAAATTAATGAATGAATTTTTATCGGGTTGAGCTGAGAGCCAATTCTCATACAATATTCATTATCTGTCAAAACATGTTTTCACATCGCAAAGATCGATATATGTACTCCATTTTCGGAGCGGACATTTTTATACTGACATGGTAAATTTTTAAAATGTATTTTATGAATCAATTGTGTATTTAATAGCGGATATATTGCTAATTATTTGTTGTTTTTTTATATTTTGATTTTTTAAATATTATTTATTATTATATGAATGCGGGGGAATATTTCCAAAGTGAACTTATTCCACTCTATCAAGATTAAATGAGGATATATTAACTAGTATATTGTTGTATAACATAATCATATAACATGTTTTTTAATGTTTATTTTTGAAATTCATTTTTTCTACTGGTTTGATAATAAATGGTTATTTTATACAAAAAATACCTGCTCAAAATCTTCTTCTTTGCGTTTGGTATAGTGCAAGAAGTTCAATTTGTAAATTACCCCCCACCCCCCCAATATGTGGCGGTTTCAACCAGAGGCGACTAGTGCATAAGAGCTGCGACACTGTGGTACTCCCAGAAAATTAAAAAAATGTGTTTAATTTGGAAAAAAAATGGCGCTAGTCGTACGCAAAATCCTTATGATTTTAGGCTACGAGCTGACATTGGTTTCAAACATAACGCCATTTGAAACGAATCGATAAAAATAAATTATATTGTAGATTACCTTGTTATGATCGCTTTCCACCAATTATAAGGATGCAATATCATTAAATTTATTTAGAATAAGAATGTGTAAGTATCAACGCAAGCTGAGAATTGCCGAGATTCAATATAAGTCACCGATCACGGAATTGGTGTATTGCGACAACAGTAAGACAAACCGTAAGTATTATATTTAGTGATAGTGAGACTAGATTGTTACTCAATTTAAAGCATAGCTATAAAGTATAATATTAATAACCATTGTATCGATCTTTAACGTACATATAGACGATGATTTAGGCCAACATTTAAATTTCATGTGAAAAACAATTTTAATGATGTAAAAATCTTGTGCTAATATAATAATATACATGTAATTTACATAATTTGAAAACGGAATCATAAGAAATTTACTAATATGATTTTTTTATGATCCTATAATTTTGAAAGGAATACTAACTCAAGATAAGAATTGATAGTATACAGAAACTCGTAATGTTAATTTTGTTTTTGTGTAATAAAGCATTCAACAAACATCTGTCCAGTAATAAATTACCATAGAACATAAACGATGGATAGCAAAAAGTTATTGGAAATTATTACTTTTTAACGTATTAGTCAATAACTTTACATTGGGTTGGTTATCAGGTGCTTCTTTACGTAAAGCATGAAAATGTCAAAATAATGAAGCATGTGCTATAATGATTTGATTGTGTAAGATTTATTTACTCAGTTCACCCCGAATTAATGCACCTAAAGAAACGACGAGCTATCGAATTGTACACATTGATATTAATGGTAAACACTTACATAGATTTTAATACAATGTTGACACTTGAGAACGGTTCTAAATTTGATGTGTTTGCGAACACATGACGCGGCAGGTATTTACAAATATATGGAAGATAAATATCAATGTTTAAAATTAATTACTGTTAATCAAATATATTCATTAAAAGTGTAAAGTTCCATTTTTTTGATTAAATTGGCATTTACATGAAAAAACTTCATTCAATAACATTTGAATCGGTGTATTAAATATAATAAACCTACATGATGATTTAATTTTAGTTATTTTACTTATCTCTATAGAAACTATTCTATTCTGTAACTAGTCTCATAAATGAGATGAATTAGTTGTATTTTTTTATTATGGGCATTTTAATTTAGTACAGCAAATAATTTGATATAAAATGAAGGGTTCCATGACAACTGCACGCAAGACTTAATATTTCTATCATAATTTGCGCACTATAATGTGTGCGCAGATGTATGGTAAGCGCTTGTCCGGTGCGCAGCTGTCTTGCGTGCAGTTGTCTGGTTACCAAAACGAAGAACAGACACATCGTTTTACAGTTTCCTTTTTTAAATTTATCGTGGTGTAGCTTTACGACAAATCTTTGTATGTATTTCATAAGGAAATGGATATAAAGTGTGCTCTAAGTAGTGCTCTTTAAACTTTTAAGCTTTTGTGGCGGTGTATTTTGTATTGGATGTTCACACAGAGTCCATGCGGTAAAAATCCCGTATTCGAGACAACTTTTCATATACAATGTGTTTTTGTCACCAAAACTCACCCACCCGTATTCTTGCGTCCTCCCAGGTTATACGTGCATCCCGTAACTCCACCGAATACATTCTATAGATTTTATTCAGCGGCCTTCCGGGACGACGACAACCGTTTGGCTTAAAGAAAAGACAGGTCAGGCTTAGTTTAGACTCTCTTGAGGCATCCGTAATATGAGGCTGAGCCAGATCCAGTGTCGCAAGTTCACTTTGTTCACTGCATGGGCCGTTCCCTTAATTCTTCGTTTCGAACGATGTCATACCTTAGAATACGATTGCTTTGGGTCTTTGTTGGGTGCCACGTTTCGCAACCGTAGAGCAGAACTAACAGAATGCATACATTGAACAGGCGGCATTTGGTTTTCACCATAGATATACCATCCATGGAGTTCAGACTGATGAAGCAGATAATGAAAGTCAGAAGAGAGTGGGAACGCAAAACGGTTGTAGTCGAAACCTATATTGGGTGGTAGTTGATAACTGTGATATAAGATAATCTCTCCGGTAGCGTAGTTGGTAGCGTGCGTACCTAGCAATTCGGGGTCGACTCCCCATCTGTCAGATTTTAAAAAATCAAAAAAATACAGGACTGGATGACCATTGGGTTGAGCAATTGTCTGACAAACAATTCCCGTGAAAAATAATCCGTCAAGACGTCTTCACACTACGGAGATCCATATACTTCACTTTCGGAGTGGATATCTTCACACTGTGTAGATCCA